>JAULBW010018988.1:0-92943 GCA_032358265.1 Vaucheria bursata | reverse complement strand
TAGCTAACCTTCTGAGTTTAAAAAATATTTTCATCACCAGTATACTCGACAAATGTTGTGATTCGATTTCTATGAATGACCGATATAAATTATTTGCTATAGAAGTTGTAATAGGCACAAGTATGCTTATTTCTTTTCATGTTTCTGTCGTTTATTGTGAACTGTAATTAAGTAAGTAAGCAATGTCAACTCCGTAGTAGATGGTTCCAAGTATTGAAACATTTAAAGTTCAAATTTGATTACTATATCTTAAATTGCATTTTGAATGCATTCAAGTTTTTTGCTACTACTTTAAACCAATATTTGCAATTAGACGAGAGATAGATATCTCATGCTCATTCAGCGGTGCACTTTCAAATGTTTTTTTAAATATCTTTTAGCAATAATGTATCTAACAAAAAATAGTTCAATTATATGCTATGGACAAGATAATATATCATAATGGATGTAACTGTTTCGACTCAAGCTATCTTTCTGGTCCCTTCCCCCTCCTGTAATCAAATTTCGTGGAGTGGCAAATATATCAGAATTTGTGCCATGAATCCGTTGCATTCCTTCTATGAGTATAACTTCAAAGTAATCTTGGTTAGCAACTTAGATCAAATTTACTGAATTTGAACTATTATTGAACAAAGATTCAGCTGTGTTTCTATCTTGAGCTCAAAACTTTGTATCGAACAAGAAATCAAGTTAAATATTATATTTCAATTTAGAAGGGAGAGTTTTCTATCCGTATTTCTATGACATTGACCTTTGGTTTTAAACGTAATTCTGGAATTAAGGTCAAAATCTAAAATGACTATACAAGCTTTTGCAAGAAAGTTCAGAAAACTTAATTGAAACTTGTTCACCACTTTTTCTAAAAATGATACTCTATGGCTACTGCAATGAACATAATTTAGCTCATTAACTTTACTTTCCTGGAGCTAAAGACGTTGTTACTTAAGTCTATACGTGGTGCCTGATGTCAAGTGCCAATCATATTGTTCAGTCCAGTATGAGGCAAATGACATTTTGTTGGAGGCTAAGTCTACAGATAGCCTTGACAAGGTCAGATGTCCCAGTAGGAAATGTGCACAAAGATAATAGCAATGCTGATCTGACTGACTGGATATGCCGGGCAAGAACGAATCTGATGCTACTTAACCTCTGCCGGGCAAGAACGAATCTGATGCTACTTAACCTCTGCCAGAAGCTGTATTAGATATTAACTCCTTAAGGTGTTAGTTTATTTTTGTAGCTAGGGTAAGTTCTCATTAAAGTATTTATGACATTCTAAGGAAATTGGCCACATGGATGCTAGTAGAGTTACATTTTTTGTTGTGTTGATAAAGTAATCTCATTTCAATAAACACAATTAGTATGTCATTGTCAAGACCTAATATGTTTTCTCTGTGATTAATCTTGGTATTGTGATTCACATATTATATTGTTTATTGGTGTATAATTCCATCAAGGAGTTGTAGTTATAGTTGATCGAGTTAGTCGTGTGCACATAAGTAACTTGTAAGTGTTGGCAAGATTCACTCTTGTCAACACATTACTAAGGACTAATATAATTGTACTGTTCGTGTAATATTTGTGTTCCTTATTTGCGTTTCTTGGTTACTTTGATTTCTTGGGTTGCAAATTAGTGAAATTACTAGTCTTGGTGATAAATATACACATATCTGTTGCAGTTTTCTTATAATTTGTTATGTGCTGCGTTTCTAACATGCTGACCTTACTTGCGTTGCTCAAAGTGCTTAGTTAGATATCTAAAGTAACTAATGCTGACCTAACGCTATTTTTAAAGCAGTAACTGCATGTCTACCAAAATTTGAGGGCAACAACATTACTAAAAGCTGCACTTAAAAGGCGTATTTTACATTTTTAGCTAATAATATTCTTGTGATAGTTTTAATCCAGCACGTGTGACTTACTATTTTACCTTAATCAATGAACTAATACATGTGCCACTCAGCAATGCACTGATAATATTTCAATGATTTAGTAGTTTTATCAGAGTATGAAGTGTAAAAGCAGGGTATCAACCAAAGGAAAAACAACAAAATTTAGGGGGGCATCTAATTGGCAGGATTTCTATGTATTACTGCTCTAATTCCCGATTCCAGATCATGACCCGTGACCCGTTTTATCCGTCAATATCCTTTATGAACCATATCATAACTCATTTTCATTCTATTCGTCTATCCGTGATTTTCCAAGATTTGCTCTACAAAGCCCAACATTTCATTCCATGAAGTTTCTTCATTGATATTTCCAATCTACTCGCAATTGCAGCATTTTTACATCACTGGCTGAAGTTGGAATTCCTTTTGGTTTTCTGTAAACTTCTTTGCAATTTTGAGGAGACTCTTTGGATTTCTACAAACTATTGTGTGTTTTGCTTTCTTCTTATCATTTCTTTTTCTACTTCTACTAGCAGAAGTACGCTAACTCTAGCGGCATGCTCCCATAGTGTGCAATAAGTAGAGGTTGCTA
The DNA here is from genome assembly GCA_032358265.1 of Vaucheria bursata. Taxonomy (NCBI): domain Eukaryota; class Xanthophyceae; order Vaucheriales; family Vaucheriaceae; genus Vaucheria; species Vaucheria bursata. The sequence continues at coordinate 90,459 of JAULBW010018988.1, read as the reverse complement.
ATAAATATCCATTCTTACTCTATCTTTCTTTTCTAGTTTGTTGTTCCCTTGCGCTGTGATTACACTCACAGGGCATTGTATATTCTTAACTTTCTTTTTTCTCACATTAATTTCAGCAATTAGAACTTCACAATAAGAAAATGCAACAGTGTTGTCACGGTAACAAGTTAACAATTGCAACTATATGGTATGTAAAATAAAAATGCAGCAAAACAAAAATTTCTATTTTTGATCTGTGACAGTGTGATATTGCAACTTTTAAAACCAGTTTTGCTATATAACAGTGACAAAAACAACATGAAGCCATTTAAAGTTTCTTTCAAAGTTTTCCATCCTTTTAAATCAGTCACATATCTTCTAAATGCTTTCACCACTTAACTTTTTAGAATTTTTTTCCGGCTTAGATCACACATAGGTAGTAAATCATTGTAATCAACAACAGCACTGCAATTGTGCAAGTATGAGAGAATATTGTAGTGAAAATGTTTATGGAAAAACACGCTACATAGTTTCAAGTTGTATAACATAGTAAGCAAAGTAAAAAAAATTGATGGCAGCAGCTGCAACAATGAAAAAAGAATTTCATTTCGATACATGTGCACAAATCTGATATGAACGGTAATTTCTGTTCATTTTGACAGGACCAGAAGATTACAGTTGGGATTAGCTACAATAGAGATATTTTGTAAGGTGTATAAAAAACAGATGGCCTGTAGATAGATATATTATCTATAGTAATGTGGTGACAAACTTGATGGCCATTTGTTTTTATACTGCTTTAATCCTACTTTTCCCTGCTAACCCTGGATAAAAGAGAGAGAAGTCAATGAGTGATAATTTGCCTAGGTTATAACTGGTAAGATGCAAGCAATTTTTGTTTTCATTTTATCATATCAACTAAAACTATGGTACCCCAAAACATTTAACAGTAGTCAATTCTTGTTTTGAAAATGTTTCTGTGATGCCTCCATGCCCACATTTGCAAAGGGTTAGCAGACTGCATTGTAAATTGATAAGGTGCGAGAGACACAAATAATCCACAATCATGTACTTCAAAATGTAGACCATCATTGAGCATGTATTGATATACGAATAAAATTCAATTGAGCTTTTTAGTGGCTCATCTAGTACAGCAAAGATGTTACTAGCAGTTTGTGCAGGGAAAATTTTGAACTTTCCCGTGCAATATCGAGAACTGAATTGTCATTATCGAATAGAGGTAGGGTGACACATTCAAACATGGGCAGATGTTTTCGGTCTAGAGTGGAGGCCCCAGATCATGTTCCTTTATTCGATTCGAATCTGAATGCTGAAAGAGAACTGTGTCTAAAAGTGTTATCAGGACATTCACAAGCATTAACGATTTGACTTGTGTTTTTAAAAAATGATATAGTATTTATAAAGAAATATCACATATACTTTTGATGAGAATTGTATCCATTTGAGGATATGAAATACTATGATGTAAATGGAAAGAAAGTGTCACCAGGAACTCTTTGAATGAATAGGAACTCTTGATTATAATCGGAAATCATTGAAAAAATGATTACGTTTTCGCAAGCCACAAAATATTGCGAAATGAATCATTCCGTCCTCTACAATAAATCAATTATTCCTACAAGTAAATTTTTGAAAGTTTTCCACTGTTGCTTTCAAGGCAGTCCTAACTATCGTTACACAATTCAAAAACAACCAGACACACTTGAAAAAATCAGAAAATGATATAGTATAGCCACCTAAAGAAATTTATACAAAATAATATTTCTGGCATGAATAAAAAGAATGAAACGTGATGGATAAAATCTAAGAAAGAAATTCAAATAATAAGAAGTCATAAATAACGGACTCAAGATATTTTGCATCTTAGAATTAAAAAATAGAAAAAAAACTTATTTTTGGGAAATAGCTCATCTTAAATAGTATGTTACATTTTATCGAAAATATAGTTAAACTTAAATTTTTGTTAAAATATATCACTATCAATTTTCAGGGAAAAATCATTGAAGCTGAAAAAATGAAGTTTTTAAGGTATAGAAAATAAAATAGTAATTTACTCGCATAAATATTTATATATATATATATATATATATTTGTAACAAAAGAGACACAATAATATTATAACCGATATACATAATATATAATGATATTTTTAATTTAAAATATTAGCATTAAATATAGATAAATTGTGTATAATTAATCGTCTGTTGGCTTTTTTATGACATAAATCATTTCCGCAGCAACACATATAACATAACAATATGTGTTAAATGTTACTGTTATCCTTCTTAATGGGTCACCATTCAGTAGAATTCCAGCATCCTACCACAGAAATTTGAATAGGCAACTTATAAGACGAACTTTGCACCAGTATACGTTAATATTATTATCAAGTAATAATAGTGATTGCACGAGTATTAAATTAACATTTAATTATTACCAATAAAAATGAATCTACATGAAATTCGTAGATTCTACTGATTTGTAAAAAAAGGATTGTAAAAATTCTATATGTTGTTCTAGCACTTTTAAACGCATGACTATACATAGAACTTAATCTACAATAATTGCAAGAACATAGAACAATCATAAAACTAAATGATTTTAAAGGCTCATTACCTGAACTATACAGTATATTGTCGAAATGTATGATAAATCTTGTACTGAGAAGTCTCCGGATGTTCTAACTACTGCGCCAGTAGACGCTCGAATTACTGCCGTGCCCTGTTGGTCTGGAACATGAGTAATGTCCGCGCTGTCCATAACAAAACTCGCTACGAAATTTATAACTGCTATTGGTAGGAATGATGAGGCTTACCTAGAACAAATGGATAATAATTATTGAAAAGCTCTGAAAGAGTCGATTTAAGCGATGATTTGATTGTGGATGCAATATACTTGACACTAAAACTTTATGCAACAATCGGTAATACTATCGGTAAAAATATCGGTTACACTATCGGTCAAACTATCGGTCGAACTATTGGTCAAAATATTTGAAGCAAATGACAATGAAGCTGATACCACTACTTTAAACCTGGCATCAGGAAATTGATACCAATTCTGCAGACAGTGCATTGACTGTATTTTTATCTATTCCTATTTAAATGAAATAAAAAAATCATGAGGATTTTTAATCGCTGGAATTTCTATTTTTTTGTGAGAAGATGCATGCTGAATTTCAAGTTTGTTGGTACTTCAATCATGGTTGTTAATCGAAAATCCTTTGATGTGTATAGACCTTTTTACCTGATTTCATTACAACCCTATCAAGTAAACAAAGCGGCAGTAAATTTTTCATCATCATATTTAAAATGTAGACATTCCTGGTAAGAAAAAAAAGAAACTTGTTATCTTAAAGCTTTTGTCCTATTTTTGAGATTAACAACTTAATCTTTTAACAACTGAATAACACTTTTAATGCTATTGTTATTTTTTTTGTCTCAGTGTCATATTTTTCTAGAAAGGAATATTTTGATTTTTTATTTCAAAAATAAAAGTACATGCTGCATGGCAAGTAACAGTATTTGCTACATTTTCAGTTCTTTCTAAAAAAATCTCTTTTCCTAGGACAAAAACATATGATGCTTCTTTTTTTACTAATTAAAGACATGTTTTAAATTTAATATTGTTCCACAGTTTTATACTTTTCAGTATTTTATTCTGCATAAAAAGGCCAGACATTGCAAATACAAGTCATGTACTGTCTATGAAAGTCTTTCTTAAAAATAAAGATGAAAATTAATCTAACTTGAAATTTTCTCTTGCATTGTAAAGTCTGCATAAAAAACTAGGAAACTGAAAATTTGAAAACATCATTGAGAACAGTAAAGGTAGCTGATAAAACATTAACTGCTAAGCAAAAATATTGATGATCTTAACCAGTTTGAATTTGGACTATCATATTGCAAAATGTCTAGTAAAAAAATGAAAGGTAGCAGTGCAACAAGTCACATTTAATGTACCTCAAGATTAAAAAATCTCAATAAACTCATATCCTATTTCATCACATGATTTTTTCTCCATTGTTAAAGCTATGTGTCATATGTTTGACACAGCATTTCTGCCAATGTTTATAGTGATTATAATGCTATTTTTAAGCTACATTTTTCCTCAATAACTGACACTTACACGTCTATGCTGTACCAGGAATCATGTCTCGAACGGAAAATCAGTCATGGAAATATATAGATAAAACTTTTCTTTTCAATTAAATCTACCTAAAGTTTAAGGTGACTTTTCTTATGGAATATAATTTTGGATTTAATGTAGAAATGCTATCCGTACAGGACCGAACAGTTGATTTATCACTTTTCTATGTGATTGGGTTGCAGATTATATTGTCCAGATTGGTTAGAATTATTTAGCGGGATGTGGATGTTTGTCAATTGATGAATAACCGCGTTACATCAGCTAGCATCAACATTTGACTTTTCAGAGCATGTTTTAAGGATTAAAAATCCCTCTGAACAGAAAAATAGTTTTTGAAACCAGAGTGAAAAAAAGGTTAATGCTAAAGACTAAATCAACCAAAGATACATAAGCCAGCATACCCATTTTATTCAAAAAAGATCCTAACCACTCAGAAAGTTTTGCTCAAAATTCGATGAACTTGGCTCGACATTTCTTAGTAAGTTTCGGCACTAAAAAATGAACAAATTCAACTAAAGATAATTTTTACAATAGCGATTCAAATTAACTCCCAGAAAATTTTAAGAACTCCTAATTTGAAGGGGGATAATCTGGGTAAGAAAAAGGAAATAAGCAACCAATAAAAAGAAAGAGTATTGACATGGAAGCAACGAAAATTGAACTCTAAAAGCCATTTGATTAAAATTTAGTTTCTGCAGTAGATTCTACTTCAAATTATTATGGCACAAATGATTTAATTGATTTTTGGCCCACATTTAGCATAAAAAATACGGTAAGTATAAAATGAAATTTTTATGTCTGGACCACCAAATCAATTTGAATATATATAAAAATCTGATACTGAACTTGACACGATATAACTTTTTCATTTATTCGTTATAAGCAATATCCCAAGGAACTTACTATTATTCCTTTAATCTAAATCAAGAAGCTAGGATTTATAGCAATGCTTAAAAACTGTTTTAAAACTAATTTCTATTTTATCACTCTGAAAATTTTTCGTCGACTTTTTCAAACCACTGCCTCGGAGAATCTGGAAGCTTGCCGGTCAAGGGTTCGAGTCCCGTTTCAGTCATCAGAAATGTATGTTCAAATTGTGCCGATCTTCTGCCATCTACCGTAGCAGCTGTCCATTTATCTGGCCACATAATGTGGTTGGCTGACCCCTCGCATATCATTGGCTCAATCGTGAACGTATGCCCCACTTTCATGATTCCTACAATTGAAAAGTGATAATAAAGAAATTTTGGTGGGAAAACTTGATGTTTTACCATAAAATGAAAGGCAATCACAGGAAGAGAGAAGAAAAGGTAGTAACACTCTAGAGTGAAGTATACAGTTATGATTTCATTTTATCTTGTTCTTGAATCTTACTCTATAAATGCATATTTAAATTATTGCTAGCAAAGTGGAATGTATACGATACAACTTAACATTAATATAAACTTATATACAAAAAAACTCGATATGAAAAGTGCAAACCTGACAACTCGTATGACATAATATATTAAAAAATTGGCCTTGAAATCAAGTATAGTTATATTTAAGTATGATAACGAGCCAGTTTTCACTTCCTTCAGGATTCTTTGAACATGCCAACGGCAAGCATGTTGAAAGAATTGCATAGCCAAACATTTGCAAAAAAATGTACAAACGCATTCAATTCTGATTCAAAAAATTAATCCCTTGATACGTCGTTGTGTTTACATTAAACTGACATTTCAAAACACTACAAATGAATTTTCATGTACCATCCATACATCGGACTTGCATAAATCCTCTGTTCAAACTGAACAATTTTAATCTGAGGTTTTTAAACTCACTGATGGCATTATTCGTATGAGATTAAAATCAATGTATTTACGGTAAGTTAAAAATTTATTGACTCAAGTTCCATTTTGTATAAATTGAATTACGTAAGGTAGGGCTAGAAATCAAAGCCAAAAATTGGCAGTTACCTAAAAAATTTATTTAAAATTTGCATATTTATAGGCACACTGGAGAACCGCCAATATTTTCAAATGTCGTAAAGTCTCCCTCACAGTTCGTACAAAAGAATCATCACAGGGAAATTGCATCTTTTGGATATGTTTCAAGCTTTTTTCGGCATAACAGTTAAAATGCAGCAATTTTGCTCTGCTACATCATCAGCACCCCATAAATCCTTGCTTGACTCTTTTCATCAAATTTACTCAAAATTGATAGTTTTTTACCCCTTCTCTTATCGAAATGTAGATGGATGTATTTTCAAATTATCGAATTTTTGTAAGTAGTTTTTAGGGTGCAGTGAACGTGGGATATTTATAATTTTGAGCATATGCATAGTGGCATGAAAAATGTACTCAAACATGCACGTATATATATATATTCTAAACTCTCTTTTAATTTTTTATTATGCTATGTAAAATATTCTAAAATTTGAATTTCATTTTAACTCGATTAAAACGGCTCTTTCTCATCTGTTAGAGCTTCAAGTCAACTGAAAAATACAACTGGAGTAAGATACGATGGACGACTGGAACGAAGCAAGGGCAGCCATGCCACACAAAAAATAGCTTATAGTAAACTTTAGATAGAACGAATTATCCACTGAATGAATTTGTAATATCCGAAAATCTGAACTTTGATGCAACATGATTTTTTAATAAATTTTTAAGTAAAAATTTTGCAAGAATAAATTATTACATCCAAAGTTTAATGCATGCATATAAATGAAATATGTACCATTTGGTACGTTGTTACGGTAATGCAAAATTGTGGGATTTGCATGAAAAACTTTTCCTATACCGTGCCCACAGAAATTTTTAACCGTCGAATATCCTCGCTTTTCCTAAAGTCATAAAATTTGAAAGGATATCATAATTTTTCAATGCCATTGGAATATACTTCTTACATCAAAAATCAGTTAAAAAGGTAGAAAAATTTTTCAACATTTTTCAGAAATCTTTTCCGATGAATATCAGTTAAATATTCAAAAACTGGAATACTTTTTAATGCCTTTTGCTTTTCTTAAATAGAAAGTAGTTGTAAAGATAGAATAATTTTTCAATGTCTTTTGAAATACTTCCCTTTAAACATTTTTCTAGGAACTTATTGAACTGCATATTCAAATTGTGACTAGTAAACTGGATAGTATACTATACAAGTCTGCACCAATACAAAAATAAGTAACTTAACTAGCAATATCTTGACACCTAGTGGTAATGCAAAGATAATAACTTTTGACTTAGCTTCCTAACCCTTCTTAAATTAATTCATTCCGGGTGATTATAATAAATAAAAGCGAACAGATATAAAGGCATTCTACAATTGTAGATATTACATTCGAATATGATGAATTTTATTTTAACCAATTTTCGCTTATAATGAATAAATGAAAAATTATACTGTCTTCAAGTTCAGCTTCAGATTTTCGGATGAATCGAATTAATTCGGTAGTTCCAACAAGTTCGTTATATTCGAAGTTTACCTAATCAATATTAGAGATACATGTTAAACTTACTACATACTCTTGAATAACACCGCCGATTTCCATGTAGTGACGACCGGGTTTACAATGTCTAGCGGCAGCCACCCAACAGTCATAAGTTACCTAAAACAAAAATTAAAGAATATGTTTTGATAAGTCACTATTGCAATCCATAGATTAATAAAACACAGTAACGTTAACATTACTGGATAGTCTTTACGGTAACATTACTGCTACTGGACTTGCTACTAGAAAGTACGACTGAAAATGATATCATCGGATTTCATCCAGTAACGTTCTATTAACAGATATCATTTCATGAACTCAAGGTGCGTACTAATGATACATGCTTTCAAAGAGACGTGAAAGGGCAAAACTATGCTTTCATAGCTTTTCACCTCATATAGTAGATCGTTTTTGCTGAAATTTCATATTTCAGAATAAATTTTGAAAGGAAATATGGCTGAAAATAATTTAATACCCTTTCTACATAAGAATTATATCCTTCGAAAAGGATCGTCCTAAAATAAATGTGTTCAAGGTTTCTTGGAAAGGCCGATTTTTACAGTGAAATCAGTTTTAAAAAAAAGAATTCATAATTAAATATTCAAATGATAATTTTTGAAATAAAAAGTGAAGATGTAAAAAATAGTCAATTAAAATTTAAAACAATAATTCTTTTTTAATGACATGAAAGTGTCACTTTATACAGTAAAAAAATGAAGCTTAATTTAAAATTTCAAATAATAATCTGTTGAAATTGCATAACTAATATCGCTTATACAAGTTGAAAAAAGAGTTAAATTGAATTTTAGTAATAATTCTTTGTACCGGAATAAAAAACATCGCTATTTAAAATGTAAAGGATCATTGAATCAGAATTCCATAAAATAATTCTCTGTACGCTAATCGAAAATACCATTTTAAAGTCAAAACGAACAGTAAATTGAAATTTTGAATTCTTCTTTATTACTATTGGTTCAAAAAATTTCAAAACATTTTAATTGGTTTACATATGATGACTCCACCAATCAAATTTCAGTTTATTAGGGTTCATTATTCATTACATCCCCCCCAAAAAACCTCATTTCATTAGTCAAATTAAAAAAAATAATTTCGATTAGGCTTTCTATCATCAAATAGAACAATATTTAATGGTAAAAATTTCTCAAATGTCATGTAAATCATTCAAACTTTATTGAAACTACATGAAAGAACAGTTCTGTTTTATTGGTTGACAGAAAAAAAGACAACTTTCTTATGATAAATTTTATATAAATGATCGAATTTTTTGTCGAAGCTAAATGAAAAACAATTCCATTTCATTGGTTGAAATAAAAGCAACAGTTTTAATTAAGATTTTATCGAATCTATCAATTTTCATGATAAAAATCATTGGTTTTTTGTTTAAAGTTTGTATACATATATATGCATATTAATAAAGACCACAGCAAATAGTACTTCAATAGTGCATAAATATATATTGTTCCTTTCGGAATGTGTTGGCTTTTCTTTCTTTTATGCAACTGCTAGCGTTAGATTGATTACTATAGTGAAGTAGTACTTAAAGCAAAAATGGAGACGTACCTGTATTAGATCTTTTGCTTTATCGTCAACCTCTCCAACACAAAAAGTCTCGCTGCAATCTCCATGAAAACCATTGTGAAAAACTGTCACATCAATATTTACAATATCTCCCTCCTAAAAACAAAGCACACGCACATATATATATATATATATATATATATATATATACATATATGTATATTATCAGAATCAGTATTTTTCATCCATGAAATAAATGAATAAACCATAAAATTCGGATATAATGAATTTGACATGGACTAATTTGTTACATCTGAAATTAGTCCTATCCGAAAAATTGAAGCAGACCATAGCACATTGTGACTTCATTTTTTCATTATAAGTGAAATTTCGTCCAGAGCAAATTTGTAATCTTCGAAATTCAAAGGTATACATGCAAATGTCAATAACTATCTAAGTTGATGTGATTTGAACCTGGGAGAGGGGGAGGGAGTAAATAAGGCCTGAACTTTTCAATGTATTACCTTTCGCAAGCAAATAACTAATAATAGCCACAATTCTTTTGTTCAAAATGAACTGTTAATTAAATTTTTGAATAATTGTTTGTTTGCAATGTAAAATATTTCGATTGATTAATATAAGAAAGTGCCATAGAGCTTAAAACTTTTCATTGTGATCGTAATCAGTGTCGATGTGCAACCTTAATAGGCCCTCAGATGAGCATTCTTTTGACATACAGTGAGATTCTCTCCACTAACACTGCACGAATCGAAATCACGCGAATAAGTTTGTGCACCAATTTTGCACTCATAGTCGACTCCCAGGAGCAAACGACATGTTCAACGAATTTTGTTAATTCGAGATACTTTTTTTACAGTACGATAATAGAAGGATTACTGTTAATATATGCTCCCTGAATGTTATCGTCATTGCAAGTAATATGCGTTCAATAATTAACGCTGACTACACATAGTAGACTACATTTATTTTGGCGACTATTTTATGCACTAGGTAATATGCTAGTATTCCCGAATGTTCCATAAAAATTCTAGAATGTTCTATAATGATTCTAGAATTAGTCAATTTGAGGTAGATATGAATACATGAGCTCTCTGTTTTATCATCAAAATTATATCTCCATCACTCATATAGTAATAACACACATTGCATTTATTTATACTACAGAATATATATATATATAGTATATATCAATGGGGGAACGTAAAAATTCATTAATTTGACAAAATTTTATACTAATTTTAGATAGTACATTGATACAAATAATAATGTTAAACATTCACTATATATATGAATCATGTGTGCATTGAATATTGAACTGTGGAAGCCGAACTGTGAGCTGATATGATAGCAATTTGAATTTTGAATTTGATGACTCGCCACTTTAAATGTAAATATCAACTTTAAAGGCGAATTATCTATTGCCTGCCAAATCTTCTTCTCTTGTGTTTATGAGATCTTACCTTGAGAATAGAACTATCCGGTATTCCATGACAAATAATTTCATTCACACTAGTACATACAGACTTCGGGTAGTTCATATAGTTAAGAGGGGAGGGATAACAGTTTCTCTTTACAGCTTCAGCATGTACGATTGCATCGATTTCATCTGTCGATATTCCTGGTTTCACAGCTCTGCCTGCAATATCTAATACTTCTCTGGCGAGCCTCCCTAAAAAGTTTATGGAAATAACTTAAAATATATATATAAATTTATTTGAAACAAACTTTCATAAAAATAAAGGAAAAATTTGTCTCATACAAAATAATTTAAAACTAGATAGATTCGTAATTTTTCATGGTAAATTATGAACGCAGTGGGCACTTATGTTGTCTTGTTATAGCAACGTTGCGGATTTTTCCTCAACATAAGCTGATCAGTAACAAATAAATGACTGAAATAAAAAGAAATTTCTATCATTAGTATTAATGTTTAAAATACATTTAATAGCATAAAGTTTAGTTAGTTGGGGCTATCTTGAAATAATTTCGAAAGCCACGCACAAAACTCTTCGTTAAGAAGGCAAGTCACGAATAAAAAAGCACTATTCTAGAATAATCAAAAATGACTAGTATACTAGATAGTACACTACATAATTCTGAATTAATTTAGTAAAATTTAAAAAAAAGCAAAACACTTTTTCAGTTAATATTGACGTAAACTTATAAGTGCCTGGAGACAAAAATATGATAAATAGAATATTTTTTGTTTTTATTTGTGAAATAATATTAAGATACTCGTAAGAAAGGATACCCATCGAAAAGAAACGTAACTGACTTGAAAAGTCATTGAAATACAATATTTTTTTGAAATTGAATTTTTATCATACAATCAATACAGAAAATTTTTAAAATCACAGAGAAATAGTTTGTTTCGATGGGTACCAATGATTAGGCCAGTATAAATTTGTAGCAGTGACATAGGCAGCTGTTTGAGGAGGTTCCTATAAATAAATTTTATTTTTTACCTGATATTCTCATGGCAGCAATATCTTCAGAGCTTTTTTCTTCAATAACCCAAGGAATTGGAGAGGGTTGGGTGGAAATTTTACCTAGTATAATTGAAAATTTTGTCATGTTCAAGATTAATCAATATAGAAAAAGATGCTTGTGTAACAAGGTGTATCGGCATGAAAGAACTATCTTTCAGAAATTATTTTTAACAGGAATAAATCACTTTTTATGTGTAACTTTTTAGTGGGTGTGCCTTATTTTAGTTGTGCAAAAACTAAGATATTAAGAATAAATAAATTACTATTGGTAGCGATTTTACATGACAAATTTGTGCTTCACTGATTTTCACCTCATAATGAGTCTTTATTTTCTTAATGGCTGAAATTCAAAATAATTTATGAAAAAATGAGGCATTGGATAATTTAGCTACCTATTTTAGAATGCGTAACACTATAAAGTATATATATATATATATATGCCTATTATCATTTTGTTTCGTTCAACTTGCATATTTTTAATACATATCTGCATATTTCCGTTTTTTCTTCACAAACTGTAGAAACTGAATTTGCCTTTAATTTTACGTTTTATTTGCTTGCCGATTTCCGGGATATAACTACATGATAAAATGCCTCTAAATACTGAAAAAATGTTAAATTTCAAAGTGATATATGAAAAGAAAATGGTTTGAAAATATTTTAGAGACAAAACTGTCGATAATATATAAAAATCACTTGAAGTTGAAACGATTATTGAGTATTGTCCAGTCTAGTTTCGTTTCGAATTGCAAATTTAGGGCCAGTTTAGCATTGAAAATAAGAGATGCATGAAATATTTCGCTGGATTTTGGCGACTTCACGATTTAGTGCAATTTCAGTATTTAGTGGCATTTTCGTGCGTTCATTTATTCTCGCTCAATTGTCAGAATTCATGGATACATGAAACATTTGAAATAGACAAAAAGATGAAAAGAATTAAATTACTTAAAAGCTAGAGTAAAATTTGCCGAGAAGAGAGTTATTACCGGTAGCTGCATACTCTGGCCTCAGAATTTCTGGTGGGACCATACGTGTCTTGCTCAGTGTGCCAGGTCTAGCATTTCCCGTGTACTTAAATTTTACTTCTTTCAGCTTCGATTTGAATCCAAACCCTTTATTCATCATTTCGAGACCATTCTTTAGAATTGAGCTATGTAAGAGTCGACTGCTGGAATGGAGCATGCTGTGCGAGGCAGAAGTACCGCTGTAACAAAAACCTATTACCAGATTGATTATAGCAAGCGATACGGAAAGCAGTAAGCCTATACTGCCATGCATTTTATGAGCCACAGGGGCAGTTATATAGATACGTGTTTCGAGTTTCAAATAATGCTATAAATGGAATTGTTGGCGACTTCGAGATAAAGCATTACATAATTTTTCAAATATATCACATGAACGTGATATTCGAAATTAAGCGGTAGATCGTAACTATTGGACAAGAAAAGCTTACATAACGGTATTGCAATGCAACCGACAAAGACCAGCATTGCAAAGATGGGTAAAATGCACGATATTGCATTTTTATGCCTGCTTTATGTTGTCTTTTTGCCTCTAAGGTAGTTTTTCACGTCTGAAGAAAGTAGTAGGAATTAACTCCCTTAATGATTGATATAATTTTTGCAGTTGTGGTGAGTTCTCATTGAAGTATTTATGATGCTCTAAGTAAATTGGCTGCATGGATGCCACCACGGTTATATTTTTTGCTGTGTTGATAAAGTGATCTCACTTCTATAAATAAAATTAGTACATGATAAATACGCACATTTCTGTCACATTTTTCTTTTGTTTTGTTATTTATTGTGTTTAAAACGGAAAGCACTATTGCTTCAAGGAAAGGTGAAATATTATGTAGTAGTTTGAAAATATTCCAATAATATTTTAATTATAATTTTTCTAGATTAATGGCTTTAGATCTTTCTGTAAGGAGATTTTGAGCGCCATCCCATTCTCCATCAAAGAAGATGATGCACCTTATATCCCATGTTTATGCCACTATTTTGTAGCACACATTAGTTATTTAATTATTGGAGTATTAATGCCTCAATTTTTATATCACTCCATAGCATCAGTGCACATTCAATCTTTCTACAATACTCTGCAAAGCTAAGAGCCTGTTAGGATCATTGCATCTAATAAAGGTTAAAATTGGTTACATGTGATTATTTAAAATATGGCTAGCCATCATTGAACTTCAACAACAGTTTATGGTGAGTCATCCCTTAATTTGAACTATAAATTATATCAATTAGAAGATTCACTTCTGATCATACAAGTAGCATCAGTAGTCTTGCAAATATACTCTACATTATAGTTCCTGTACTGTCTTGTCTTTGTCCAGTTTTTTTGTCTTGTTTGCAGCTAGATCTGGGAGTTGAATCTGTTGAGTCAATTGTTGAGACTAACAGAACCATATGAAACAAAATGAGATATATCAATTAATGTTTGATGTTATTTTGATTATCAACATTAGTCCTCCCAAAATAGTACCATAATTTTTTCATTTAACAATTCGTCTACAAATCTTAGTTTGGTGGAAAAGCTTGGAAATAGCCATGAATCTTGATTGCACATTTTTGGGGTAAAATTGATCAGAGCAGTAATGATTGGAAGCATTTTATTCTAATTCGTTAGATGTTATTTGAACGTTTTTAGAATCAGAGGATTATTCAAGTTATTTCAATCACCAAGATTAGCATGTGCCGCAGTAAAAGTTTCATATTTCAGATGTAGTGTGAAGAGATTTTTCCACATCAGATTTTTCGTACGAAAAAATTATATTTTGGTTACTTTGTTTGTGCAAATATAACACTATATCATTAGTGTACGGATGTAATATTTTGTACCTTAGGTTTTTTATAACTACTCTTTTTCTTTAATGTCATTTTTCAAAGTAAAATAGTTGTTAATAAAATGGACTGGTCAAACCACCGAGTTAAATTCTTTTTATCCAAAAGTCTGAAGCTAAACTCGGATGCTGTATTGACTCTATTCATATAGTAAAAACTAAAATTCGTTAATGACATATACAACGCTTACTTTAATTTGGACAAATGCTTTTTATACTTTGGTATTTCCAAAACTGATTTTGTCGGTTTACCAGTTAATTGAATATATCGGATAAGATATATTAGTAGAGTAATGAAGCTATCAAATAACAGAAAATATTCTTAAGCGCACCATTGGAACATGAAATACCAACTGTAATTGTATCAAGCAAATAGAAAATCTTGGGAATTTTTTATTCTGAAATAACATCAATGAACATGCTTTAAAACTATATTACATATTCATTACATGAAAGATTATATAGCCGCAAAAAAAACACCGAGAGGACAAGATATCATCGAATGAAATAATGAATAGCCATACCACTCCATGCCTCCAAGGTGCTAGAAAAATAATTGGCTATATTTCTTAAATACACTACCCATCGCATTTACTCGATCAAAAATGAGCCTCATTGGTCGGACTACAAGGGACGAAGAAAGCTGCTATTCTTTGGATAAATTTGTTACTTCACTCCAATTCATATAATGATCTGGTATATAACTTTCAAAACAATTTGGACTATTACCCTGCGCACTGGAGGAGTCATAAGAGGGGACTGCTATGCGCATCATATCTAAGCTGCCCTGACGAAACAGTAAATCAGTCATACTCTCAGACGGGATTACTCCTAAATCACTTGTTGGGGCGGAATCAGAGGGAGGTAATGTAGGCGGAAAGGCTATATATGGGGGGGAGGAAGGGGGGGAAGAGGGGGGTTCATCCCAGGTCCAACATTTATATCTATCAAGTATTTGTTGACCTCCATCGCAGCACATATTCGCAAATAAAAGTCTTTCTTCATAAATTTCCATAATTTTCTACAAACATAAAAAGCAGTATTTTTAAAGCCAAGTTAATTTCATTATCTAAATTTCTTCATTTACCATTGGTTTATACTAACAATAAATGCTTCTCTTATAATGAATAATTAAAAATGGAAGGATTTAAATTTTATGATCATTCCTTTATCTGCATACTGACCTTTTCAAATGGATATACAATAAGTTTGAAAACAATTTCTCAAAAATGAAAAATTTGTCGTACCTGCATATGACTGGGATCTCCATGATTGGTTAAAAAAAACCTCACACATCTACACACATGATACCCCATAGGGAAATTAATAATTGTCGGTGTTCGAATTAAGGCTTCCTTCACTGGATTTATGGTACATTTAAAAAAATCCTCTTTCGAAATTCCAGATTTTAGTCGAAAAAAACCTGAATAAATGTGATATTTAAAATCAATGAGGTCAAGATTGGAGCTCATAAATGAAAGGGCGAATAGTGCAAATGTCGAATATAATGAATTTTCAATATATACAAATAAACGAAAATGTCATTGATATAGTGTCCAAGTTCAGCTTCAGATTTACAGGTAAAATAAATTTCAGATATAACGAATCAATTCGGTATTCCCGACAAATCTGTCATATCCGAACTTTAATGTGCGCACACAAGGAAAACTGTTAAATACAGTCTTACAAAATAATGATAAGATTAATGCCAAAAATAAGTCAATGAAATAAGGAAAATATTAGGAACAATGAATATTTCACTAATCAGTGGGACTTTGAAAGGATTAATATATACACATAAATAAAACTTGTTAATACAGATATTAAAAATTCAAAATTTCACAATTTTCAAACCTGCAATAGTCTTAACAACTGCAATAAGTAAATCGGACGGAGGACAGTGTTGTTCAAAGTCTTTTGCACGAGATGCTCTAGTTACCAAATGATCTGCTTCACACATCAGAATATACATTGCTTTATCGGAAGATTCAGTATGCTGCAGGAAAAATAAGAATCATGTTCACTCAAAGGTTTTCATTAAAGGTGTAACCCTTGATAGAAAATCTTTAGTGCATGCTCCTTTAAATATGTATCGGCTGTTTACGGATATTTTTCCAGATTGAAAGGCATAGTCATTGGAAAAGACACCGAAAATATTGCACTGACGTAGCATATTTATGTTAATGAGTTTTTGTTTGAATGCATGTCATGTTATGGTAGTTTTTAATTAAATAGAACATTGTATTCTAATCGAATATACCAGCACATGTTGTAATCGAATAAAATAAATTTGTTCACCTCTCCGCGACTAGACTTATCCACGTGAACCATTGCTTGACAGATCGAATTAATAATATTGCTTCTTGTTTGACCATCGAACTGCTCACAATACCCGATTTGCCTTAAGGAGGCAGGATCAGGACTGTAGCTGTTAATAGTATATGCTGAAATAGACTTATCGTATCCGATATGTAACAAGGTGCTTAGAAGTCTAATGCATGAAGCAATCTCACAATTTGCTGCTTGATCCTACAGCAATAGAAGCAAAAAATGCACATGAGGAATTTTTCCTACTAATATTGGTCCTTACACTAAATTATTCTACATTAAATGATTCATAGACCTAAAAATTCCGTAACAAATAGAACACAGTTAAGTTCCTTTGGATATAACAAGTTCACCATTAGTGAGTGTTTCACTTATAACAAAAAAAAGAATAAGTACAATTATTTCTAGTGAGCAAAACAAAAAGTTAATGTTACCTTGGTGAGTATTCATTTTGATCTACATTTTTTTTATTTACTTATAGTTCTTGTAAGATGAAACTCGAAGTTTGCATCTAGTTCAGCCCAATATTTTTCAAATTACTATTTTTCATTGTTCTTCTGAAAAAAGCTAATGTCACCTAGGGAAGAATTTACTGTGATTATGACGGCCATAAAAACTTGTATACATATTATACTATCATAATTTACTATCGTTTCTAAGTTTTATCGAAGAAAATGCATGATCATATTCTTCCTATCAATAAATGCTTCCATAGAACAATTTTTGGGATCGTTTAATATTCAAGTATAATTTATATATGTTACAGACTAGTATAGCGTACTATCTAGTATACTAGCCTTTCTTTGAACAAGCAGTAACAAAACAGTATTCTAGAACAATTCTATGTTGAAGTACACTTGTGTACTTTAGACTGAATAATATCACTGTATTTCCTATCTTCTCACTCTACTGTCCCCCTGTCTCTGTACCCTAAAAAACGCTGTCATAATATATACGTAAACATGACTTCAATATTACATTGTTATAACTAGTCGGGACAACTGAATCAATTTGTTATATTTGATGTTTACTTTTATTGAATTTGAAACTGAAAAAATATGTTAAATAAAAATTAGAGACTTTACCTGGGGAGAAAGTAATGTAAAGGTCTGTTGCGCAAAGCCCATAAACTTGAATATCTTCGATTTGTCCAATAAATGGATATGATAGAGAACAAAGAGGAGATAGAACGCTGCTGCTTCCGGAATGGCCGCATCAAAGCAATGCTGAACGTTCATATGTGCTTTATTAAAGTATATTTCGCTCTTTTCAATTTCTCCGAGATATTGAGCACCAATAGCAATGCACCCCCATAAAATTGCCTAAAGATGAGTAACAATAGCTAAGAATTTTAGTTCAAATTGAATTGGTCAAGATTGACTCCATTATTGTTTTTTTAATACCTTGAATGCATAAAAAATTGTGTTTTCACTTGATTTCGAACATGGTAGCCATAACCCCAGAGAAGTTTGGTCACTGAGCGGCTCAGAGAGCATAGCTCCTCGTAGCATCGGCGCACTCACAATCGGCAAGAATCCATTGATTGTTGTGATGTACACAGAGAGACAATACTGTTCATCTGCCGATATTGAAAATGTTCCATTACCATATAAATTCAAATTTGGACTTGAAATCAGTCCTTGATACCCTGTCAGAGAACTCGGGCCATTGTAAATGGGGGAAATGGAAGTCAATGGGGCATTTGTCGGGGCAAACATTTCCAAAGAGGATTCTGCGGAATTGCTAGATGCAGAAGAATGAAGCATAGGAATCTGATGCGGTGAATATTGAAACTCCGGGCTCACTTTTAATGGCACAACTGATGCAGCTATAGTGACTGGCACACGTTTAACCTCGGAGAATCCTTGCTTACGGCGCTTAGGTCCACACCTATAGTCAAAATATATGTGGTACTAATATGGGCACAAAGCAAGTTTTCTGCAAGACAATCGAAATCAACAGCATAATTTCATTTCGTTCATCAATTGAAGTAAAGATACTAGAGGCCTTCAATGTGTAAGATAAGACTACCAAGTGTAAGATCATTTTCACTTAAAACATGTTATAGATAAGGTTAATGAAGCATTAATTGTTTGATATACCATAAAAATGGGTAAATGTCAAGTGTTCTATCTTTGCAAATTAAAAATTATAGTACCCACTACACAGAATTGAAAGTTCCCCAATAGAGCCACCAATGGTGGTTTTGATACAACATCCTAAGAGCAGTGCCTCATATTATAGTTTGATATACAAGGAAATTTATTTATAAAAATATGATATTCAAACGACTAAAGTCAACTTTGATTTCAGAAAATTCTACTCTTATCTATTTAATATTTAGATAGAGTGCCAGAATTGGCCAGAAAAAATACCCCAAATCCAACACATTAAATTGATTTAGATCATTATTAGGCACCATTGGTGAGGACAAAATCAATTTCAACTTCTATATTCTATACATTTTTACACTTTTTCTAGTCATTTTAACTTGAAATTGAGTGGTACATTAATTAAATTATTTGCTGGAATGCATGCGTAAAAAATGTCTTACATGCTAATTTAAAATTGAAATAGTTTAATGCTTATACATAAATGAAAAATTGTGCATTTTTTGAAAAAAACTTGAATGTACTAGTTAGATATAAGTATGGCTAGATTAAAAGCAAGTTGGCAAATATATTTGGCAAGGTTTCCTTCGGGCATAACCTTCAGGATATTGTAATCGAACAATACCTCTAAAGATTATACTCGAATTGGTAGTCTCTAAGGGTTCAATTTAAGTTGAATGCTGTAGTAAGCTGCATAACGCATGGGACTTTAAACGAATATAATGAAAAAGTAATACAATGCCAGGTTTAACTTCAGATTTTCGATGAAATGAAAAAAATTGATTCCTTCACAAATTCATTATATCATAAGTTTATTGCATACACATGAACTTCTCAAGAGCATAGAATCTAAAACAAGCATGCATAATTTCTAAATATTAATTCATCCCTCCTGTGTAAGGAATTGAAATTTAATCGCCTGTTTGCAGTTTGGGGGCCTCAATCGACTAGGCAGTGACTCAACTGCTATTACGAATGAATCGACTTCCTAATCGATAAGTGGACTGAATTGTGTACAATTGAATAGAAAGGGTTCATTCGATTAAAGCTCAGTGCGATTGTAAAATGTAAAACTTTATCCACCAACATTCCAACTTGCGGAAGTAATTTAATATTTAGATACTGAGATAAACATAGTGGCCATGAAACGTATTAGCTGTCTCTAGATATATTACACTTTATAGTGAATATTTGGGTTAAATAACGAGTAGCTCTAAAAAATTGTATTCTTTGGAGCGAATTCAAACAGCTTTGTTGACTTTTCAGCTCATAATTATTTCACGTTTGTTGAATGGTTATAAATCATTGATTTCACGAAGCTTGAAAAGACAAAAAAGTTACATCCTTTAATATGTAATGTATATAATAGAGTCTTCACTTCTTCGTACCTTCGTTTTTCACTATAAATACAGTTTTCATTGCGACGCACGCAACGGGAACAAGGACGATTTCCATTGCACCGCACTTTGCTTAGTGTGCACCCATCACATGTCGTGCGTAGACTCCAATTACCACGGCCTTCTCCAACAGAACCAATCTGACGATGGCGACGACGCTTAATTTTGGTACCAGAATATTGAGATTTCGCTTTCTCGTCATCACTGCTTCCACTATTGGTTTGACTGTTGCCTCGAGAGCCGATACGATCTATTGGTGCGATAGTATTCATGGCTAAACCGTTAGTTTGATTCATAGTATTTATAACAGCTGGTGATAGTGACATCGAATCGTGAAGTGATAGCATGAGGTGGCTGCAGCTCAACAATAGCTATGCTGCTAATGGAGCTCGATATTTCTCCGAATATTCGTTCTCTGGTAGATTTTTTATTCGTTATTTACGGTGGGAAAGATTGCAGATTACAAACACGCTGCTCCGAGAAAGCTGAGCGATAGAACACAATAGAGATATTAGAGGTATTCAATAACTTGCATTAATTAAATATGCTCGCAGCAATAACAGATTGTAAGAAATCCTTAGCATCTTAAGCAAATCCTGCATTTCTTGAAGTACTGCATAATGATTCGAAAGAACTATTTTTTAAAAAGTACGAAATCTCAATCGTAACTGTGTCAGCAAAATATTCATCTCCCACTAAATTTGACTGTTCAACGAACAAGAATTTTTGAGCGCCATAGATTAGAACGTCATGGAAACTTTTTTCTTCCATTTGGAGCATAAAATAAATCGGGATACACTCGCTTATGATGTATTTCAAAAAATTGTCCAGAAATATTGGGAAACTATATATTGTTTTGTGGCCTCAATTTTTTGGGGACGAATATCATTTGCGAATTTAGAACAATTCTGCATTCATTTTTGCGGTGTGTCACAAATTTTTAGCCAATTAAAATTATTTTTCTCCCGCTACAATGTAATAAATTCTCAAGAGAGACCAACAGCGTACACATGATAGACATCGGACACAAGGTAATGAGGAGCTTTGTAAGATACTGCCAAACATTTTCATTCTCCATTATTGAAGAAGATTCTTTGCTTAGTTACAAACTGAGTATCGGCATCCCTTGATCTTGGACAAAACATGAACATTCCTTGGTTGATTACTATCCTAGCACTTTCAGTGACAAAATCTTGTGTGTCGAAAATAATGAATGACAAATATGAACTTAATATGAACTTGTTTCTATTTTTATTAAAGTTTCTGAGTCTCTAAGATGTAAATTCCCCAGGCTCATTTATTTCAGAACAATATTGCAATGTCCTCTTCAATGTACAGAATTGTTAGGAATTAACCATTAACCGGTTAATCCTGTTTTACTCTAGTTATATCATTATTTCTGTAGAAGATTCCAGAAGATTCTTGAATATTCGTCATTCAAATTATTTAGAATTCCGACTGCTGACGTCATGTTCCAATTATAGTTTAGCTAATCGAATTGTGCCACAGTGCAATTGCCAATGTCCAGTCATAGAATTGAAAATTCATTTGTTTTGCATTACTATAGTTCATTTCTAGCAATGCAGTAATATATGCTGCTTGATTTCTTTCTAGTGTCTGTTTATATTACAAGAACAAACAAATCGGGAAACTACTGAATGCTAATTCAAACTTTGTTTGCAACAACTTCAATAAATATGTTAGTAAACATTTGCTAAGATAAACTCTGAATCACCATTTCAATCTTGCAATCAACCACTACATTATTGTTAAAAGTTTATTCATTAATGATTGAGCTAGGTATGCTCAAAAACTGTCCAGGCCAATGAAAAATAACTCAGTATGCATCCTAAAATAAAAATAGCAAATAATCTGCTTTATATATTACACTAAAGCAAGTTTTCTTTTCTGTTAAATTATACTTGGCTAGAAATAATACAAATATGAAACATTTACTTTCACAAGCAGGAATTTTTAGACTTGACAAATTTTCAGCGAAAAAATATTTGAAAGTGTTGGGGCACAGTTGCAAATGAACAAAAAGTGTACAATTATTCCTTTTTCAATAATATTTTGATTTTGAAAAGTATTATGATTATGTAGGTTTACTCAAGAACTGTTTGCCAGCAAATAAAAAACTAAAGAGCTAGATTTTGATAGGCAGTGCTACTTGCCATCTAAATTTATTGTTTTCCTGAACAACATTTCCTGAAGATTGTTAAGCTTTCCAAATTTGGCACTCACAAACTAATGTAAATAATTACTTACTGTTGGGATGGAAAAAGAAATATAATAATATAATATACTAGCTACACTTTTTATGAATGGTGTATGTCAGTTGAGTGGGCAAAGTCCAATGTATGACAGAGGGCAAACAAACAGCAAAGCAAAAGTAAGATTTAACAAAAATATAAAACTTTTAATTAAATTGGAAGAGTGAATAAAAACTCAAGACTAAACAAGTAAACATGTCCCCGCTAGCTACTGTAGTGCACCCTCTTAAAACTGGCTCTTTGATGAATCTTGCTAAATCTCGCTGAGTCTTTTACTCCATAAGTAAATGCAACAATTTTCATTGGTAGGCTAATAACTATTCTAAAACTATTTAATTAATCCTCAGATATTATCTTTAGTAGAAATATAGCAGAGTATCAGATAAATAGAGCCAAATTAAGCAGAAACATAGTCTTAATAATGATTCTAGAATAATACCCAACCTGTTGAACTGAGTTTAAAGTAGAATAGAAGATGATAAAGAAGAATTTCAAGAAAATATGATGAAATTATGGTGAGCCTTTCATCGGCTGAACTGGTTACATGACTATTTGAAAAATGATCAAAGAAATACTTAACTACAAGAACAGTGACACGTGACAAGTTGTGAAAGCGTTTTTTAGGAATTAACCTCTTACAGAGTTAATTCTCTTTTATAGCTGCAATACACAATTCAACTAGATTCGTTCATGAAGAGTCACGAATTGAAGTTCAAGGAGAGTCACAAACTCAGGAGAGTCATGTTCTTTTGTATTTTGTTGTGTTGATAGAATGTCCTCACTTCTATCAACACAGTTAATGTAATGTACTTTTGATTCTTACTCGTTGTCTTTGCATTCATAACAGCATTGAGCAAAGGAATTCATTAAAGATTATAACAAAGGTGTCAACATAAAGGACTTAGTTTTAAGCTGCAACTGGGGTAATAAGTGTAATGTGTAACAGAGGCTAAAAGGTTGGAAAAGTACACACAAAATATAACTGAAAAATAGGTAAATATTGCCAAATATTGGTGCGCAAAGATGAACATAGTTGAGCAGTTATGCCGTAATAGATTAAAGAGATAGCAGGACCAGCAAGTATCATGACAATTACAAACATTTTTAAAAGGCAAATGCATCTACAGTTCAACACTCATCTAGGATTCAGCAGAAAAACAGTTGCTAAGTTGAACTTAAGCTTAAAGCTAAACAACCCTATAAGAAAACTCCTTTTTCTAGAAGTTGCGCACACAACTTGAAACCATACAATTAACAGGTTTTGATTCCAGATAGTTGTCTTTACAATCAGAATGCTGTTGAGTAGTTTATCAAGATATATTTGAAATTTTAGTTCAAACTGCTATTTATGATTACTTTCAATATTTATGCAGCTCCTGTTACACTGCCTACTCAAAACTGTGACATTATGCTAAATTTTGTTCTAGTAATCCGTTTTCCAATATTTCTACCATTTCATGAGTTTTTTAGAATATAAGTTTCTGCAGCACATTTACCTTAGTCAAACTACTTCAGAATGTAAAGGTTTATCTTCATGTATGAAGCATAATTGTCTTTCATCTTCCACCTGTGCCATCATAAATTACAATCTTAAATTTCACCTTTTTTTGCCTTTTTTCCAACTTGTACATTTCTGAAAAATCATGCTGTCTGGAACTGCACAGTTTCAGAAATATAAAACAATTACCTAGGATAAAGGCAACCAATTTTATTTCATTCACTTATTATGAAGTTTTATTTTCAGCTCTGTTTTTCATTAGTATTCAATATCTTAGCTACTGCCCTTCCAGTAAGCTAAAGTTTTTCTACTAACCAATTTTTAAAACAGCTACGCAATCGTATATCACCAACCGGCACTTTAAATTTTTTCATAAGCTAGGCTCTAGAAAAATTTGAGTGCCATTATTTTTAAAAGTTAAAGATTCCCATCACTATTGCTAAAAAAAAGCTTTTGACAGTCAGGTAAAGGAGAAATTAGTAACAAAATTTAATCTATAAAATGATAAAAATATTGTTCAAGCATTGCAATTGTTAAATGCTACAATGTTTTGCTTAGTTTTTCCCCTCTCTTCTGCCTAGATAGCATGCTGTTCTAATTAAGTGGTAATTTTCATTCAAGCTTTTTGAGTACCAACTTACTCATTTTTAAATAACTTAAATCCAAACATTTGTGAACTTATTTGTTTATAATATATTTGTATTTTAATCCAGAATGATATAAAAACAGTTCTAAAAATAATATTTATTCCTTCATTTTTTCTAGTTTTCTATTTTTTGTTTTAATTTATTACATTGCATTTTTTTGTCCAGTACTAAACCATTGAGATCTCATTTTTTGAAAATTAAAATAGCCATGATTATGCAACAAAAATATTATTCAACTGACTAACAAGTATTACTTTTTATGTCTGCCATTCTGTACTTTTTTCTTCTTCATTGAAGACTGTAAAAAATATAGTGTTTGCAACTGGAATATCTAATTGATTATTTTACTACCCAAAAAACATGGTGCATGGTTTTATTTAGTAAGACTTTTTTTGTTGGTGCTTTGTTGCCATTTTTAACTATATACATGAGGATCTGAGCAACAGGCAATAATTTCTGCATTAAAACTCTTTGGGTGAATTTAGGGATACTTTGCCCAACTGTAATATTTTGTGAAGGCTGCTAATCCAGGACATTATTAGGAATTAACTGGTTAACGGTTAATTCTGCATTTATGTTAGCTGCATCATTGTTTCTCTCAATTTAAGAATTCTCACTGCTGACATCATGTTCTCACTTTAGCCAATGGAATAGTGCCACGGTACAATTACTATTGGTCCATCATGTAATTGAATAATTGTCTGTCTTGCATTACTAGAGTTCACTTCTAGCAATGCAGTTATATATACTGCATAGTTTATGTCTAAATGTCTGTTTGTATTACAGATATTTTAGTACTTCCCAGTTGTTAGGAACTGATTTGTTTACAACAATTAGTTCTTAAGGAAATTGCTCTTTTATGAGTTCTTCCATTATTTAGCAGCATCATTTTGTGACTCTCTAGATGGATTGACGTTGAGACTTTGTTTGTTTTGTTGCTGAGTGTGTTTCTTATTCACTCTCAGCAATGCAAATTATGTTTGTATAATGTTAACATGCTTCTATAGTCTTTGTGCCCTTCTTGTTACCGCCTTGTCTGCTACATTCATAATACCAGTCTAACAATAACTTAGAATTCAATGAAGAATTTTTTTGCAAATCATGCTATACTGCATAAAGTTTTGTATTTATGTTAAATATTTTTTTTGCATAAATTAGATCTGTGAATCTCATGCATTCATCAAGAAGGCGATTTTTTGAAAGAACTGAAGTATAATTTTCCAATCTAAGTAGTGCAATCTAAGCAACTTTATCATTTTTTTAACAAAAATACACACATATTTTGTGATTTTATTCCTAATTTTCTTCATTCTTCATACTCAATTCATAAACATATGGAATTTGATCTTGCAATTAAAAGTATGTTGTTTTTCATTAGACAATATCTATATTTTTTGCTATTTGTACAATGTTTTGTGCATTGTATCCATCAGTACAATTTTGTATTTTTTATACAATGATGTCATGCTATTAATGCTCTCTGTAAAAATAAAAATTATATTTTTTGGTGATCAAACTAGAAACCAAACTTTCCGGGTCCTATCAATTAAAACAAGCATACTAAAAGTGTCAGCATTTTGACAGTTACTATTACATATTTTATTAGAGATTGTGATCAATTTTCAATTATTTATTAATCATTCATTATCCACAACTCAAATTAACACTTTTGACAACTCATATGTTACCCCAAATACTACGCAATATGTAATTTGTATGTCGCATTTGCGATATTTCTTGAGGAAATTAATTTGCACTTTCATCTAGGCCAGATATTATTCTCTGTTTTTGTCCAGATTGAAGTCCATAATATTTTTTCCGTCTTTCGCCTAGTCTTCACTTACCTGTTTGAATGCCCTGATTTGAAGGCAAGGTGCTCTCTGGCCTGTCAGTGTAGAATCACTAAATTCTTTCTATTATTGTTTAATAAACTCAATTATTTCTTTTTTATTTGGTTTTACTAATCATTGCCTTATTCAGTTGTCCAGTACTGCAACCGTAGTGTTGTAGCACTTTTTTACCTTTGTTTCCTGGCAGAAAGAAGGTTATTATGTAATTCTTGGTATATGTATTTTAGAAAGTGATTTTTAATGTGGAGATGCTTCTAAGTTGTAAAAGCCATTATCAAGTATATTTCAGTTTACTTCTGTAACTTTAATTATTTTCTTTGATGGGCATGATGTTTACTCTTGAGGAGTTTCAGATCACAAAGGCAAACTGAGCTATAAACTTCAAACATAACATGATCTAAATAATCATTGGATTTTTTTGCTTTTCCATCAGCTTTTTTCATATGCATTCACTAAAATCAATTTCTTTTTAAATGTTGTAAGATAGAGTAGATTGACACATTTAAGTCAAGAATAAAGAATAATTGACCTTGATCTGAATCATTTTTTTCCTTAGAAGACTTTCTCTGTATATTTTCAAATGTAACTATAAAAAATAAAAAGTTCGAAAGAGAGAAAAAAAGTCTTGGTATAATTGTGACAGCTAAAAAATAATAATGGTATAAGTTATTTGCAACAGCTTGCATTGCTGATCAGCCGACGCTACAGCAGCTAGAGTAGATATACCTTTCTGCTCTATGGACTAAAAATTTTTTACAGCACTATTGCCAGAAAGCGATAGTTTTTCTACTTATTTGATAATTGAATTTGGTTGAGAGGTAGTTGCACCAAGGTATACAGTTTTGCCAATGCTGAAGCATTATCAGCATGCACAAAATTTTTAAATCGTAGTTATGACAAGCATTTCTTGATTGCTGATATTAAAATGCCTTTTTTATATCTTCACTCAGTATGTTCTTTATTTTCAAAATTGTTGAAAATCTCAGCCAAATGTTTGAGTTAGAATTCAAAAGTATTACAGGTAGTTTGTGTTTATTGCAATTGAACTACTTTTAAATTTTATAATCAAATTATGTTTTTCAGCTTTGTATATTACAGCTGATGACTGATGTTAACAATAGTTTTAAGAAAAATATTCCTTAGAACTGTATCATATTCAGAAATAGCAATTTTATCAAACTAAGTGGAGTTCATGAAAAACAGAAAATGTAATGTAATGACTTAAGAAATTGAAATATCGGGAAATAATTGTTTTTACTTTTCTACAGTTTTATGTTGAAATCAGCGTGTAGGCTAATTTTATATTGCATGTTTAAGTATATTTATTTTGTTTCAGACAGTCTATTTGGTGACCTATCATTTTTTGCTATTTGCCATTAATTTACTGATCAGTAAAGTATTTTTTGAGTGAATATGAATTTTCAATTACAATAAAAAGTATATTGATCATTATTGAACATTTACTATTTTCTAGCGGAATAAAAAGTTAAAACTATAGTTGATTGCGAAGAAAATAAATTTATATAATACATTGAAAAATGTTGAGTTTTATCACATTGAAAAGACTGTTATTTATTATGCAAGTTAAATAGTACTGCCAGCAATAAACATTTATACTCACTACTTCAAAGTAATTTGTCTTCGTAAAATCATGATGCAAACAATGCTGGATGTCAGATTACAGAGAAAAGTTCATTTAATCATACGATATAAAACTTGAATAAAATAAGTTTGGCATAGGTGTTTCCTATGAAAAATCAATCAATAAAAGTGAAAATTGGCGTCTGAAATGAGAAAAAATTCCTGAGGAGGAAAAGCCGTAATTAAAACTTAAAAGATTCTTTCTATTAAAATTATGTGAGTAATTAAATTTTTCAAAAATATTCATTGTAAACTATTTGCTTTTGCTCAAATATATCTTTTATATGAATGGCATGACAGTAGCTGTTGCAGTTCTAAAATGAGCACAGCACTATAGTTAAAACAGTAGAACTCAACTAAAATTTTATCAAAAATTATATATTTCTCCTCCCTGTCTGCTCAAAGTTTTACCTTCATGATACACTAATGCAGCCATTAAAGCTATGCTCATGCAGAACTATATGAACCTATCAATTTAGGGATCAACCATTGTTTTCTTTTGCTTCTATCTTTTTAACTGTGAGCTATATCTTTACCAGTCTGACACTACTATGACAAATTATACAATGGTAATTAGTTTGTTTTTCTTCACTAATAGAATTAAATCTATAAACTTTTTTCTCGTTTTTTCCAGCTCATGCTTTCCAGTTCTCATCAAAACTTTGCAAGAAACTACCTTTGGCACATGGCTTTTTCTTAATTTGTTAGATTCAACATTTGAAGTTGGATCAAACATATCATGACTTTCAGTTTCTTTTATTTACTGTAGGTAAAAATTTGTTTAAACAAATTTGTTATATTCGGTTGTACCAGACGCAATTTGAATTTTTCAATTATCCGTTTTTATTGAATATTCGTCTAATGGAAATTTTATTATATCCAACTTTCAATGTAGAAAAAGAGAAAAATCATAAATTTAAGTATTGGTCCATGAGCGACCCCTCTTTCTCCCCCGAAAACTCAAAATCGAACTCATCAATCATTATCAAATCTCCTTTTACAGCACCAGCTTCCTTTAGAGAGGTATTTACTCCCATGGCATCCATTATTCTCTGAAACCGAACAATGGCTTCATAGTACTCCCAATTTGTCATTCTGGCTGTGCGTTCAATTCGAGTGCCTGTGACACGCCACTGTCCAGGGTAAGAAGGGTCAGTTAAAATCTGAAAAACACAAGAAATTATTTTTAGCTCCAGCTGCAATGTGACATTTTTACTGATACAGAAATTTGAAACAGATTTTAGATGGTGAAGTCCATTTATCAGAATATAAATATTGATCTTGCTTTAAAATTTTTTTGAGTTTATGCAGATATTATGCGTGCGCAAATGGATTCATCAGTGCATCTATCTGTACTCTATTATGTACACATGTATGTTCAAATAATTCCACATGTATGTACTCATATATGGAATCGAAACCTAAGAATATTCCCCAATTTTTTGTATGTAAGGTATGAAAAATTGAATAAAATTTTTGATTTAACTATTGTTGACCTAACTTTAGTTAATTAAATATAGGACATGTGCAATAAAACCGATTGAAGTTTATATATATGGAATGTCAATTTAGAAAAAATGCTAAAAAGGATGAATAAGTTCAATTTCATATTTTTAAATTTCATGAACATATACGATAAAAAAAATAGAAATATTGTTAAGCAAATAATAGAGTTCTTAGGTCTTTCTAGCATGTACACATATGTGTGTGAGCATGCTTATGTACGTGCACGAATATAGTTATAAATATATACGTACCTGAAATCCCCTGTCCCCCTCATCATCAACTGGATCCAGAACTCTAATGTTTTCACCCTCGAAGAGACCCTCTTCGGGAGGAAGCGATTGGACAAGCTTGTGGACTCTATGCATCTTAGTAAATAAATAAAAAAAATTTAATAACTTTCTTTGTCGAATCTTAGAGTTTTTCTATTGTAGCAAAATTTTACTGCAGGTACATGGCTTTAATTAATCTTAATAAATTATGAAGCTTCCAATACAAAAATTATATATCTTTGATACCGGTAATACACATTAAAATGATACATTGAAAAATGTGATTCATTTAGAACACATGCTTCTTCCAACAGTAAATAGCAATACCACCTTCGCCCGAATATAGCAACATGATGTTTTATTCGATTTGAGCAACATGCGGTCTTATATTCGATTAGAAAACCATTTTTCCATATTCATATCAATTGGGCTAACATTTGATTTGGACCTGAAGAGAACATTGCTTAAAACTGTTTCATAATACAGATCATTGAAAACATTAAAATCCCTGAATATTACCACTGCAATAACGTGATGACCAAGTATGAATCTCTTAATAAAAAACCATGTCATTAGATTAGAAGCCATTTTATTCAAATAAAAAAAGAAACTAACTTTTCCCAAAAATTAGCAAGAGTAAAAAAGTATCGAAAGAGCAGTTTTGAAGAGGCAAAAAAGACTAGAAGTGAAAAGAAATGAATTTTCAATAAAGACTAGTAAATATATATACAGATACAATTACATACCAATTCGCTCGTGTTTATTCTCTTAGCAGCACTTATAGACATGAACCTTTTATGTGGCAGTACTTTTAGCAACTCAGTTTCTATTTCTTTCTGATTTTTTCCTACATTGTCTATGTCAATTTTATTCAAAACCACAACTTGGTGCTTTTTAGCCAACTTAGGGCTGAACAGTTCCAGTTCCTGCAAAAACAAAACCAATTAACAGTTTAGTTCAGTTAAGTTAAAAATGATGAAACCTAGCTTTCTATATATCTATGATGCTGATTAATTCAGTTAATTAACAGTTCAGTTCCGTTCCGTTCAGTTCCGTTCCGTTCCGTTCAATCCAATCCAATCCAATCCAATCCAATCCAATCCATTTAAATTGTAGAATTAGTACAGCATTTACTAATTCCTTGGGCATGCATCCAATGTAAAAATTACATTGAGATAGTTGAAAATAACATAGATATTTAAAGGCGCATCACATGAATAAAGCAAATTTATTATTCTTTCTTTAAGTGAAAGGACAATCATAAAAATATTCAGAATGCATATGAATCAAATACGAAAGCAATACTTTAAGTCTTTATTTGTTTCGGTCAAATTAGCAACGTTTCTTAGAGTAGGTTAGGTTCGAAAGCTTGCATGTAGAATGTGCATATACATTCATGCACGCATTTGCGTATCACAGCATATGTCCACCGGCATGTATCTTTCAGGTTTATATATGTATGTACCAGTAAGATATATATATATATAGAATATGTACTCTTTTAAATTAATCCCCTGTTAAATAATGCAACCAGTCCAGTCTTGGCACGGCTAAGATAGTTTTCTGCACTTCTAATAATCCCTTCAAAGTAATATAGAATCAACTCGTATGTATCAGTACATATCTGTTGAAAGTATGTATGTAACCACCTGCTGTATAGCCAAATAGTCACCAACTGGATCTGGACTAGCCCCATCAATTACGTGCACTAAAACACCACACCTCTGCACATGCCTAAGAAATGCCAAACCTAATCCTACACCTAGCCATAAAATTAAAATATATATTAATGTACGTTTAAAATATACATCCAAAACCTGTATAATTATAATTTTGAACAAAAATACTACAAAACACTAATAAAAAATGCTAATCTATATGCGCACACAGTATTCTTGTTAATACATACATATCACGTATGACATATAATTGTATCATATTATAAGTAGCAATAAAAAGTCGAAATTTCGAATGATAAACTTCAATTATAGCAAGAGAAAGAGTAAGTAATTCAAATGTGAAAATTACAATTTTACACTTCAACTTAAGATTTCTCCAGAGTAATTTTCTATGGTTGTGCTTCAATAAATGTTACTATAATACATGAAAATAGTCAACTTGCCAGTATCAACATGAACTAACGTGTAGCAATATATTGCAAAACGACTAGTACTATTTTTAACAAGCAAATATATAAATATATGTCTTTATTATAACCAATACATACAGGGTAACAGTCTTGGTAAGTTAAATCTCTAGTAATAAAAATGGGCATTGATGACTAATATCAACCAAACTCGATGGGAAATTTGAAAGGCATTAGTAACGTGCTGGTGATGCGACAGCAAAAATGATAAACAAATAACTGCAGTATGACGACAGAGATGCCACAAAGAGGGCTGAAAAAGGAGTGAGCACTAAAGAATATATAATAACTTTGTTTAGTATAAAGTAAACATCGAATATAACAACTGTGCCGTGATAAATGAATTGATCGGTTGCATCCGAAAGTATCAACTGTATCTGACACAATGTGACTTTCTCATTTATTCATTATAAGTGAAAGAATCTTGTATCTTCTTGACATCGTAACGATAGAGTTGATATTTAACAAACCGATACCATAAGTTACACCAAAAACTGCCAGTTAATAGAACATGTCAGATTAGAGTTATCAGTGAACACTAGCAAAAAGAGGTCGATGGGGTGGTAAGCTATCAAACAATAGAATATATCCTTTAGGAAACCATCAATCTACAAAAAAATCTGTACTTCATTTAGGCAGACAAATAATATGTATTTTTCAATTTCAAAAAAGTTATATATACAATTATGGCAGCTACCAAATTCCAATTCAGAAAAACATTGTAAAAATCAACAAGTTATTCAAACTAAATTATGATGATCTTTCAAAATTTCCAAAAAAGTGAAAAAAGAGCCTGTTCAGAAAAAAACAAGAAAAATAGAACGTAAATAATACCAGTATGAGCCCCCTCAAGAAGTCCCGGAATATCAGCTAAAACTAGACCCTTAGGGCTAGTTCCAGCCATTAAACTCTCCTCCCATACCCCCAAGTTAGGCACAACAGTGGTAAACGGGTAGTCCGCAATCTATAGCACAAATTTCAACAAATATGATTTTATTCAAATTACAGTAGATATTCCATGAACTGATACTATGGATTACCTGAAAAATCATCAGTTTATTGAATACATTGAATCGCAGGTATTATCATACATGGGCAAAAATGAGTCAGTGGAGAGAATACATCATTAAGTGGACCATCGGTTCATGGAATGTCAGCTGCTTTTTAAAAAAATAAGACAATTATGATATACTTTCAATAGAAGCACTATGCACATTTATTGCCTTGAGCTACTAGCGAATGAATTGGCTGGTCTTTAATTATAAATTTCAGCTTTGGTTAAAATATTTCAGCATGCTTGAGATTGACATATAAAGCATAACAGACAGAAAAACTTTTTGAAAGCCCAGATAACATAATTGTTAACGTTGTGCACCTAGTTCCTACCTTAAGATGTAATGATCTATCTTCTTAAGCTTTATATCACCCTCATGAATCTCAGACGTAAAAACGAAAATAATAAGGACAATAAAACACTGCTTCGAATATATAGCTCGGATGCAAATTAAAGCTTTTTCAAATTTTTATTTTATCATGTGCATTGATTTCTCTACTTGAGCGTTATATAAACTTCTCAATTATCCCAAGTATACTAAACCAATTAGCCTCATTTGCATAGAGGTTAGAAGGCCTTAAAATTGAAAAATAATAAATTTTACTTCTATATTAAGCGTACATGTACTATCGTTCTTCACAAGTATTAATCGATGTATGAATTTCTCTACTTGAGCCACATATATGTAAATATATATCAGTCTCAAGAATGCGTAACCTGCTTGGTTCATTTGAACAACAGTCGGGTCTTAAAATTGGTGAATTCGAATACAATCGTTTAAGAAATAATAATATATTTCACAAGTATGACTTAGGCAGGCATCATATATGCATCCCGTGCAATAGCGATAATAGGTCGCACTGAAGTCCAAGCGACCAATAGAACAAATTTATGTCGTAAAATTAAGTTTTTCAAATTTGTCATGCACTATAGGGCTACAAATCTTAATAAAACTCCATAAAGTACATATAAGTACTTAGTGACTGAGAAGATAGATATAACCCTTCTGTTATTTTCTAAATTTTATGGCCAGTAAAAAATGTTGAATTCGAATCAGTAGTCAGTTAATCGGGTCAATTAAACAAAAGAGTTCAAGCCCTGTCATTGAAATTATTACCTCAGAATAAGTTTTATTCAATTTTTGAGGGGTAAATTACCTTGGGTTTTGCATTTGATAGAGCACCTAACAGGGTACTTTTCCCCGCATTTGGTACACCTATTATCCCCACATCAGCCACTACCTTTAGCTCTAGAGATAGCCATCGCTCTGATCCTTTTTCTCCCACTTCCATGAACTGAAAAAAGATAAAAATGGTGAAAGTGTAGAATAGAAAGTTGAATTATTTTAAACGCCTTACCCCAAACATAAACCATAATGAATTTTAAATTTTGTCACGCTCTATATTGATTTCGTAAATTTTTCTGAAAAGAATGTCTAAATACAATTTGTACATACTGAAATTCAAGTTAAAATTAGAGTCACGAGGACTAAGCCCAGTGGAGCCAGAAATTTGATATGCTTCATGTGTGGGGGAATATGGTAGTGAAAGAAGATTTAATGGGTGAAAAACATTGTTATAAGTTTATTTGTTGAAGAGCTAGGATTTTTGAATAATCAGTTCCACACTTGTAAATACTCTGGTCTCCGAACAGACATGTTATTTCCCGATTAGAATTATCAAAAGTTTCAGCTTTGCTTGAGGGAGCCCTTAACTATTTCAATAATTCATTCTTGTGCAGAAATTTAAGTGACATTTTACTCTACACTATCTTTAGTAATACAACTTTTTGGGGGGTTATCATATCATACATAATATATATATATGTATAAATTTTTCATTTATTTACAATGATTCAACATCTATTAAAAGCAAATTTTTTATTTCCAAGCTTTATATGTACTCAAATCTCTGGTGGGAGTAATAATATATTGTTCAATTACAATGGCATAACATCACAATATCACTGTAAACACTCTGTATTATCACAGTAAGCTTCGGATTGAAAAAATTTGCTCTGAAAGAATATTCCTGTAATATGTAAATGACAAAGTCATATTGCGCAACACTGAGTTTCAGATTTTGGGGGTTTAACCAACCAGTTTGGTGGTCTCAATAGATTCATTATATTTACAGTTTATTTCAGATACAGATACGCAAAATAAAAATAACTTAATTTCGATATATATATATTTACTATTCCTAATACACTTGCCTTTGGCGCATTATTTCTCTCCGTTTTAAAAGCTAAATTCCCCCTTCCACCTCTTCCTCCTCTAGCCACTATCAATTCTTGCTTATCCTCAGTTAATTCTCCACAAAGTACCCCATCTTGATCCCGAACTACAGTGCCCGGGGGGACGAACATATACGAATTTTTGGGAGCTGCGGCATGTCGACTTTTTCCTTGGCCGTTCTAAGCGTAAAAGTAAATGTTAGCAATTTCATAAAATTTATGCAATTATATTGTAGATGTAAAAACACTATAGAGACAATAGAAGACAACTTAATGTAAAGATTCTATAGATATTATAGAATAGCATGTTTTGACAAATGAGATGAAAATTTTGTCTGAACATTGAGAAAGTGCAATGAAATTGAATATGGTTATCATCGTTTAAGTTACACATTCATATAAATTATTATTTTAAGGATATAAATGAAAAATAGCATATTTTGACAAATTATGATTTCCTTACCGACCCGTCTAATCCCCTGTAATGCACTCTATTTCTGACAGTTCCTAATGTATTCATGCCCGCATCACACACCATTATTACTGAACCACCACGGGATCCATTCCCACCTAAAAATCAAAAATAATTCAGATCCAATTTTTTTCCAAAATTTAAACATGCTAGTAGGTATGCTCGTCGTAGTGCATTCGTGGATGTACACGTACATATGTATGTCGTTATGTTCATATAGATTAAAGTTGTTATACATGTAAATCAATTTTTCAAAACTCAGTGATGAGCTGTACCGAGTGAATTCAAGTAAACAGAAGCTGAGTTGACAACATAACTATTTTAACAACAGGTTACAGGCAATCTACACCTGAAGGACCTCCCATAGAAATACCCTTTTCTCGCCGAAAAGCTACACAGCCATCTCCTCCATCTCCTCCTTTTACATTGATTCGGGCTGTGTCAAAGAAATTCCATTCCTAAAAGTACAGAAAAAATTTCAAAATTATCATGCCAAAATATTGTACAAATAGCAATTAGAAAATCCATTTGCTAATGAACTATTTGCCTATAATTAAGGCTTATAGATATTTCATATGATACTAGTGCAGAATCGATAGCTGAAAAAGGATGTTAACGGCAAGAAACATATTTCTAACTATAAATAATTTGAAAGGACAAACGAATGCTTTGATGACTTTTTATCTTATGACTAGTTCTTTTCGTTCATCGTGGCCGATTAAGGAAACAGCTTCATAGATGCCTTGACATAAAAATTCATCACGTACGACTATCTGATAAATTTTTTCTTTAAATTTATTTAAAACTTCCAGAATCTGCCAAATTTTATCGGTGCCATTAAAGCTTAAAAATGTCACGGATGATATGACTAGAAAAGACTTCAATTAAAAGCTTCCCCTAAATTAGTGCTACTACTGGTATCTAGGTGACGTGCGGCCGCATGAATGTCATTCTTTATTGACGAATAAATATTTTTTGATGTAATATTATCGTTGCCAATTTTGAACACATTTCTTTATTCCCGTGATGTTTTTAATTAAACAATAGATATATTTTACCGGATCATTTTTCGGTGATGATACTATATTTTCTGACTGGCCTACGTCTTCAATTAGGTTCGTTTTACTATAAACCACGGGTTGCTCGACATCTGAAATTCTATTTGGAAATATTCCTGCGGTTCTAATGCGATAGGCTGGACATGTCGGGGAAATGAGGCATGAACACCTACTACTGAATACAGCCAACAAGTATAATTTAAAGATGCGCATCCGTTAAATGTTAATATATATTAAACACATGGTGAGGTGACGCTCCGAGCGGCTGGCAATCCTAGATTAACCATCGGATTCCAAGAAAGGTATTTCAAAAAAATTCTCTTTCTGTAAACTTCGGATAGTACGAATTCGCTTCAAATTTGCACTTATAATGAATAAAATAATGCACATCGTAAGCTAAGGTTTCTAGGAATAAAAATATGTATTATATAAATTGATAATTCATTAAAGAATACCATACATTAAATCAACTGGAACTTTGTTGGTATAACTGGTGGCATGAGTCTATGAAATATCAACTGTAGCAAACACTGAAAAAACTAATTTCATAGACCCTACCGATTTGTTATACTCAAAGTTTACTGCTGATGTTTCAATAATTTCATCATTGAAACATGGAATTCTTGGCAATAAAAACACAAAGGGAAAAAGTTGAATGATTTTTACCTTTACAAAGTCTTTTCTATTTGCAATGATTTTCTCTATTACTTAGGCATGCACATCTAGTAAAATATTAGGTTCTTTGCTCTGTGAGACTTTTTCCTTTTGCATAAATGTAAATACATCTTAATATCCTGATATAAATTGAGAGTAAAAAACCTGCAATGCTATAAATAAATACTTATTAAAGACAAAATGTTTACAAAAAATGGCTTGACTGCTCTTTAGTCCTAAAAGATGATTCTCAAATATTAATATCTTTAATTTTCACATTCAACTAAGAATTTAATTCAATTGATGTGCATCCCAATTTTAGATAAGCTGGTAAATTTTTATAATATTTGCTTACATCATATAATATAAATCAGTATAGTATCATTTGAAGTCTACAATTTCAGCAATAGTAGAGTGTTAAACTTTCTGGTCCCTCATTATCTTCTCTGCTTAAATTGCTATTACTAAAACTTAACATTTTAACACTCAAGATTATATTGCGTTTAATCAATGCAATAAAACCTTGCATGAGTAAATAAGATATTTTTCAGTATCAGATGCCAAAATGTATGACATTTGCAACAACAGGATCATACAGGAAAAATTGTATAAAGTAGTTGTCATAAAAACTTCACATTTTCTGATTATTATTTTTAAATCAGTTAACTTAAAATACCATACAATGTAAAAAAATCTTAGATACAATAATTCAAATTCAATAGTAGTAATGAGATAGACAGTATAATTAAAGGATTAGTACTATCAATGTTGTAGAAATATTGTAGGGAAACCACCATTGATAATACAGTAGGAGACAATAACTATGATTTAGTGTATTTGAAAACTTTTGAATGAATGCGCAATTGGATAAATACAATAACTGTTTACTGTTGCTGGGATCACTTTTCGATTTTAAGTAGCAATTATTTACAGGTACAGTTAATATAACACGCATCATGAAATGAAGTTATTCAGATCAGATCTAGAGTACAACAAATTTGCTTCAACTGTACACAACAACTGTTTACATCATACATCTGTTGTGCCATAGTTCCTAGTTCACATGTGATAACTTTTAAAAATTTCAAAGAAAGAATTTCTACTTTTTAAAACACAATCTCTTTCACTGTAGAATCGGTGAAAAAAATACTGATGAAAATAAACAAAAAGTAAACAAAAATGTTAACCAATTCTAGACCAACAGCAGTGTCACATCTACTTGGCAAAGAACGTTGATGAATATTTTTAAACTCAAAGAGCTAACAGTCTGGTGCAGTACTAAAAACAAAAAAACTATGCAAGTAAATGTTTGGAAAATGTAAACACAACAGAAATAGAATTTGGTATTAATCTGTATGTATTACTGAAGGTAAAGTAACTCTTGCAACATAAAACTTAGCAGCATGAAGAACAAGGTTCAGTTCTTTGAGATATTGGGGAGACCAAACTGAAACCAAACTAAAACAGAAATGAAACCAAACTGAAACCAAAATGAAACCGAACTGAAACCTAAATGAAATTGAAATAAAACCAAACTGAAGCCAAACTGAAACCAAGCTGAAACCAAAATGAAATTGAAATGAAACCATAAACAAATTATACTGTAGCTACATAGAACAAGAACTAACTCTTAATGAAGTTAGTTCCTATTAGTAAGTTGAAAAAAAGCATTGTAATACAATGTTAAAAGCAATTGGTGCCATTGAGGGCAACTGTCAAAATAATACAAGATATAAATTTAGTTGCAAAAATTGATTTGTAATACATTAGTTATTGGTGCAGTTTCTGTCAATGCTATTGCCCTAGTGTTGCCTTCATACAGTATTATGGAAGTCAAGGTGTTAGGAATCAATATGTTAAACACTATGCATATAACCAATAATAAACCACCAGAAACCCAAAGAAGACACAAAGCCAATAATGTACTAATCCCAATTCATGTGTTGCCAAGAATGAATCTTGTCAACACAATACTACTTAAGAGTACACGCATATGAGAACACACTAATGAGAACATACTTATGAGAACACACTAATGAGAATGTACTTTACAAGAATACACATATAAGACGAATTAAGTCCATAGAGTCATAGTTCGATAACAGATCACGGTAAAACAGATCAGATCCTGACACAAGGAAATAATGCCAAGTTATTGAGTTTATTGCTGAAAACACAGTTTTACAAGCAATATTCATTTTTATATATTTCAATTTAGTCAATGATTGAGTAAAATTATTTGCACTTTTGATGACCAGGTAATAGGATCTTTGATAATATTGTACAATTTTTCTCAGTGAACACAGTGAATCTGCGTGTGTCCAGGTTACCAGCCAAGTTCACATCAACATAGCTTGTCAGTGAGATTATCCCTTTAGCATGCAAAGTTTACAAAGAGTATGTAACTGCAAGATAATTATAATTAGGCTATTGAAGTTAGTAATATTTGTTGCAATGAAGTAAGTACATTTAGGATTAGACATCCTTTGATACTGCTGAATGATAGATTGTACAATCTTAATATGTTTATCTAAACTGATATGTTCAATACTCTTGCTATGATACATTTTTATGTCTATGGAATTTAACACCTCTGATTGAGAAGTATTGAATGTAACTTTTCAATGTGCTCCCATGGACAGCAAGAACTGATAGAAGATGAACATAGTTCATGTTAAATTAAGCTAGAACCTGGTTTGAATAAGACTAACAACTAATTTGAATATGTCTAAATGCATTGGTAGCAGCACTTTACCCTGAAAGAGGCTTAATTTCATGGCAGTAGATATATAATTATTATCAAATTATTGCATTTGTGCGATGCATGATGGACAGATGTATCCATACAAAGAATGTTGTAAACAAAAAATTTACACGTCATGACCATCTGAATTGTTATTAGTATAAGTTTAGAAATAGTATCACAGCAGTGACCAGTTGTGGTAATGGCCTTGGTCAGTGTTTCAGTTCATACACCAGAAGTTTGGATGAGACCACTAAACTTTTACTGTTGATATGCTAAATTTACTCAAAGCTTATGGAAATTTAGTAAATAAGGAGATTGCTTGATAACGTTTTTGGCTCTGCAGTACCTTACTCTGAGAAAAAGCAGTCTTTATATTGAGGGAACATTTTTTTCTATCTATGATAGACAGCAAGGGCTATTAGTAGCCTGGTAGACATAATGGATACTCTATGTACATATGTTATACTATGCTCTATATCAGGATGTAGAAGGTGCTAAGATTTGTGAGTAGCTGTACTGCTAAGTTTAATAATATTTGGAAGTATTGGGATTCAAACTTGAGAACTTAGTACTATTAATCACTTTTTTTGTATTGTTGAACCATCAACTCCCAGTAGTTAGGGAGGCTTAGAAGTCATAATATCTTGGGACAAGGCAGATTTCCTGACAATATCCTCATCATCCAGTTTGAGGTCACTGAGAATACTATAAAACTATTATTGTCATGCTTCTTTCCATAAGAAGCCATGCAACCACTGGATTTAGCAAAATCATTTTGCATGCAGAGAAGTAATGAGTAGTGCTATCCATGTATGCCAGATCTCTACTGCAAGATGCACCTTTTCTGAGGAGTCCGTCCACTACACAGCATGTGATTCATCGTAAAGGTAGCCTCATTGAGTGCATATGTAGTTCCATCATGATCCTCCAACCTTTCTTTGAAGTTGTCAACTTTTTCATCTTTGCATTTACTGTATGAGTACATGGATCTCTTGCATGGTACAGCATCCTTCTTGAGCAAGTGCAAGATGGTCATCCTACTGCATGCTGTGTCATATTCTGCATTCAAATAAGTGCAAACCTGATCAATTGTGGCATTCATGTTATCCCTTAAGAAACCACATATCAAGGTACTGTTTTATCATTACATTATATAGGTCCTGGTCTGGGTAGCATAAGCTTGAAGTCTTCCATTCGTCATTGCTTAACATTTTACTTGCTGACATCCGGAATCTCAGATATTGCTCTGACGCTATCACCTTGATCATTTGGCCTTTGCGCAATGTCACTCGTTCTCCTCTGATCATTTTTGTCGCTGTTTGCCACGTTTTCAACATTTTTGTAGAACTGGAAAAAAATAAATTAAAATGCTTCCTGTTTACTGAAAAGAATGATTCCCACTGAACTGAACTTCAACATTTTCGTCGCAATATGTCTATACTTCCAAAAATCGATAACCGACCCCTCAACATGTGATAAACAATTTAATCTCAGTTTACATCATGTAATTTAATGTCTCTACGAACTTACTAGCATAACTTCTTTAATGCACCCTGCCTCGATCTCGAATGGAGTGGTGTCTATTGCATCGAATGCCTTAGATCCACGAAATAATCGGGAATCCCTCGGAGCACGTTTACGAACAAACAACGTAAATGATTTGAGTAATATGGATCGAGCTTATTCAAATAGGGTTTCAACTCAGGAGAGTGTCTTACGTAACAGGTCATCTCTTTCAACGCAACGGATCGTGCATTGGACTTCAAGTGATCTCCCATTGACACAAGATCAAAAACTTGCCCCACCAAATGATTACAATGGATTCAACAATGAGTATGGGTGCATGAGACGGGCTGCATTAGTGAATTCAACCTCTAAGAATATGGTTCTTCGTTTCCCGTTTGCTATAATTGGTGGAGTACTCTTCGCTTTCTCATGCTTTGGGGCTCTGCTCTTGGCTTTATGCTTGCATGCTATTGTGGGAACATTTAGTAGTACACAGTGCCGTCGCTTACTGTGTGCATATATAGCTGCACCTTTAGTGGATGTGGCTGCACTTCTTCTGCCAAGGTGCGATTCATATGGTTGTACAGAGCATAATAAATTTTGCACAGAATATTTGCTTAAACTATGTAAAGAGAGAAATCTTCAGCCATATTTTGAATATATTAAATACTTTCAAAGAAAACTAGACTATCTTTTCTTTGTGGCTAAAAAGTGGTTGTCACTCTCCAGGCAGCGGGCTGTGGTTATCATCCAGTAAAGTTGATTCGATTTTATCTGAAAAATGCGTGCAATAAATTACATATTTCCAATTTTCTATATTTTCAAAGTTGCCATCTAGTCATGACATTTTGACAATGCATATCACATTGATCATGTCAATTTCATGCCCGATTTTGTTTGATATGACTTGTCGTAGGCAACCTCAGAAAAGGGAACAAGTTATTTCAATCCACATGTATAGAGTTGATATTCCACAAACTGCTATCAATGTTTGCACCTAAAACTATCAGTTAGTTGTGTATAACGGAGGTCATTGGGGTGGTAAGCTATCGAATAATAGAATATACCATTTAGTGCCCATCAATTTATAGAATATCAACTGCATTTCCACCAAGGGCATTGAAAAGGGTACGTCATCCCTCAAAACACTTCCTCTTTGCGAAGAAACTTTTGTTGAATTGATATACGTTTGGAATGTTCATATGATGGCTATTTTGATGGGTGTGCGCTTATGAATTCCTTGCTTACTTTTTTTTATGTCAATGTTAACCTGCATGTCTACTTTTGCCTCAACCATGTCTCATCGGAGCAGCTCCCTCACTGTATTGTTAACTTTTTTTTCCTTTATTTTCTTTTTGCTTATTCCTATCTGTTCTTTAAAAAAACTCATGTACTTATCCTCCCACCAGTGTTGGGGCACCATACAGTGTACTTTTGTGTACACTTTTTGCATGCATAAATTTCTATGAATATTATATATGAGCAGTTACAGGTTTTTCGGGGTAGCTAAAATATCGGCGAGGTGTACATGCTGCGTACAATACTTTTTATGCATGCTAAGTGAACTACATTTGGCCAAACTACGTCCACCACTTTTTATTCTCGATCTAACCAGCAAAGAAACTTGTGGAAAATTGAATAGCTATTTAACTCCGTATTATAATATGGATTGTCATGATGATTTTTGGTAGCCATACGATGATGCAGATACGAATTTTGAGCTAATATCGTTTTTCACTAAATTTATAGGACACGAGTTCACATATGCGGAGACTTGGAAGAATTTTGTGGAAATTTGCCTGGTATAGCAAATGCTGCTGTAATTGGTGGGCAAGGATTGGGCTTCGGATGGTGGACTTTGCTATTAGCTATGCGAGAAACTGGGGCCCGTGGCCTTATTAAAGCCCCCCTTGAACAAAATATACTAACATTACCACTGTTAGGATGGATTTTGAAGCTATTAGACTGTCCAAACAAGGTATGGTTCTTTTTTTCTCTAATTTACACTTTATAAAAAAGTTCATATAGAGGATATAAAAATGTGGTTGCCTAGTTTCTGGGATTGTAATTTGTGAGCCTTCGTACATAAATTTAATTGCAGATTTTATTCAATTCAATTAGGCTT
Source organism: Vaucheria bursata (assembly GCA_032358265.1). Classification (NCBI taxonomy): domain Eukaryota; class Xanthophyceae; order Vaucheriales; family Vaucheriaceae; genus Vaucheria; species Vaucheria bursata. Next base: position 46,422 of record JAULBW010018988.1, on the reverse strand, counting down.
TATATGTTTTTTGTTGAATAGTAAGTAGAAAGGTTTTTATAGCAAAGATATACTATTTCTGCTCAACAAATATAAAATTTGAATTGCCATTGTTCGTTAACAATTGAATATCACTGAAAATACATCCGGCTACTTAACCAGTACATAACAAATAACTTAAAAGACTGAAATATGTTAGCTTTATTGTATCCTACATACAAAATTTTGTGGAAATATGGAAGTATTCGACAGATATCTGCTGTGCAATTCTAATCCATGGTAGGCAATGATAGCATGAAAGAGAATAATACTACTGATGCAAAACAGCTAAATTTATTAATTCTTAAAATACTCAGAAGGCCGAAATCAGACAAGACTACTTCACTTCTCCTGCACTATTATGTGGGAATTCTTTTCAAAGATTTAGTTCACTTTAATATGCAGTATGCATAATTATCTGATTATATAGTGATTGTACTGGACTTCAGAACTACAATAATCGTGTCACTCCACATGTGTACTAGTTGAAAGACTAAATGTTTTCGATAAAATGAGTTCTGCTATGTAAATTATATGTATATCTAGTGTTTTTTTTTCATTTCTAGGAAGATCAAGAAAGTGTGAAACGATGCTTGGATACTCTAGTGCAAGATACTATAGCAAATGGAATTCCATATTTGTTTGTGAACTTTCAAACTGAAGATGATTCGAAATCATCGAGGTACAAGCATATGCATACATCTATATATATATAAAGATAAAAGTAAATATTCATTTACAGTTGACGTCAGATACAGTATCGAAATGGGCATATATAAGAGCTCAACCGAATTTTTTATTTTCTTGCCTTTTCCTGGTAATTTGGAATGCTCAAAATTTTAAGTACAATTCAGCTCTTTTTTACAGTTCAAGTTCCTGTTAAGTTAATTCAATCTGAACGGCATTGAATAAAATCGTAAATACTCACCCAACATGCATATTTATTCCATGATTTCTTTTGGTTGCTGTATGTCAGTGAAGCACTTTATGTCAGGGGGTGAGGATAATATCAAATTCCAATTTTGGGGGTCAAAAGTAACAATTTATTGATATTCAGTAGTTTTTGGTGTTTGATATAAGATTTATATGAAAAAATCTACACTTACTATTATGCATAAAAAATCTAGCTAAATGCACTTTTCTAATATTTTGAAAAGAATTTTTTTCTTTACTTAGCTTTGTGGAGGGTTTGGATTTGTCAATTTGTTTGAAAGCTCTAAAAATATCACACCACGTCTTCTATGATATCACAATGGTAGTTGAAGGAACAAGGTAAATATATATATATATATGTAAATCGGGGCAAAATGTTCAAACAAAGTTTTAAAGAAATTTTCTATCAAGTTGACTTGTACATTATGAATCTTCTTTGAATTAATTTTCACTTATAATAAATAAACAAAATTTCTTAATCATTATTTTTAGTTAGCGTAAGATTTTTGGGTATATCGAATTTATTCAGTGCTCCCTACAAATTCGCTTACTGTACTAAAGATGATAATAACCTTGCGCATCGGTGAGAGTTTTGCGTACTTGAAACGGTAAATTGAGGTATTAGTTGCTTTTCAGTATGTAACAAGTCATATTTGTTGACAAACAAATATACAGAATCATTTCTGATAGACCAAAAAAGCTGTCTTTTTATTAAATGAACGAAGCTTGAAATTGGAAGAGCAATTTCAAGAGGAAAATTTTTTAGCCTCTAGCAGAAAGGTAACCATCGGGTTCAGAAGTCCTTAGCTCATTTGTTAGGTTTACCTTCAAATAGTAGTAAGAATCCCAGAAGGCATTTAAAATTAGAGTATAATAGATGCATATATATGCCAAGACTTTGTTGGTAAATTAAAGTATCACAATTGAATTTTTCAGTTTGTATGATATCACAAATTTCTACTGGTCATTTCATTAATCGTAAGTTTATTGTTTCATCAAATTTATATGCAGTAAACCTCGGATATAATGAATTTGTTTGGACCGCTGAATGAATTTATTATATCCAAAATTAATTATTCCCGACAATATGAACCTGTTCTTGACGCAATATGATTTTTTTGTTTATTAGTTAAAAGGAAATTCGTTTTATCCGAAAAATTTTACTATACGTACACAAATATTTTTTTGCTTCTTTTATAGAGTGGCAGATAAATTGAATAATTGGATGTATCTAAAATCGCTGATGCTTGAGTCTCGGGAGGTAATAAAGTAGCATACATATATTCATATGTACATTCATTTAAACTATCTTATTTCATTAATCTTTTTTCGAACTAGAACACATTAAAATACATATATCTAGCCCCTAACACCTGGAATATACGTATTGCCAATTTTTTTATGAAAGGTTTACTTCGTCAATGAAATTATCACAATGAGGTCAATTTAAAATTTGTATGTATAAATTTAGATGTTTATATGCTTTCAATATTATCGATAGGTGTGATATATTTATATATATGCATGTTATTTATTTCAGACTCACGTTTATATAAAGCGGTACTTTTTAGAAGACATAGAAGGAAACGAACATTGGGAAGAAGATAGGTATTTGAAATATATTGAAACTCCGAATCGTAATTATGACTTTCTGAATGTAATGTACATGTCAAATATATATGAGTTCGATTTTTTATTTCATGTATATCTTTGTGTTTTTTTTAGCATTCACCAATATGTATATTTTAATTCACAAGTTATTTATTTACGTAAGTGCAAATGTTTTTAATTTTTACGAATTATGCAGATCTTAATGAAATTTTTCATTGCATCCATTTATATATATATATGTAATCACAATGCATGTATCTACATTCAATTTTTTAGAAATGTACAAATATTTATCAATCTTTTCTTAGGATCCACAAGTATTCATATAAGAGGTTACTAATTTTTATTTTTGCTCAGTTTTTAGAAAAATATATTGCTATTTTACAAATTTTTTATAACTTCAAAAAGTATATAAATATAAGAGGTCACAAGTTAAGTCTGTATCTATGTAGGTACATTTGGAATCTTTCTTTACAGGGTTTCACAGAACACGGAAATATCACTATATCATTGACCTCATTGAAGTCTTAACCGAAATAAATTGAGTCAAATCAATTTTATTAGATGGTATTTCCATGTTCAGTGAACTTTCCGTGCGATTCAGCAAATGATCCGTATGTAATTCAATTTTCAAAGAATTTTTACAGCATTCATGTACATGTAGGAGGTCTATAAGATCACGAGTTCTTTCTAATTTAGCAAGACACGGGGTACTGACATTGGATGTACCTCGTGGGATTTTTCAAAAAGCTGTTTGTACCGATACTCGTAGCCCGGAAAGTATTGAAGCAGGAGTGTTAGCCCTAGCTAGACTGCTGTTAGCGCCCCCGTTACTGCCCCCCGTTGCCATAGCAAGCCTCCCAGTAAGTTTTTATGTATATAGAGTAAACTTTTGATATAATAAATTTAATTTTAGTGATATTTCACATGTAGCACATGAATGATAAAGTCAAGCAGAATACTTCGGATGTGATATATTTGTTTTTAAAATTTTTCACTTATTATGAATAAATGAAAAGTTATAATGTGCGAAGTTTAGATAAATACAGATAAGATGAATTTATTCGGTGGTCTTGATAGGCTTGACTTGTTTGAAGTTTACTACGTATGTGCATATATATATATGTATGTATTGACTTATCAATGCTTTGGGGATTACCATTCTATACAATCGATTTAATTGGCTGATAGATAACGAGTAGAATCTCTTCGTATTGATTGCACCTAGACTGTGGGATATTTTTACACTTCATGGGGGTAAACATAAGGAATGATGGCCAAATTTAAATAGGGCTATTGAGCCAACTCGTGTAATTTTGAGGAACTCAGACATGAATTGACTTGAGCTGCTGGAGCCAACTCCAAGTCGTTTGCATATTAAAATATAAATTGCATACTAGAACACGTAAAGACACCTTGGACCCAATATTTTTTGTACTCCAATTTGTTATGTTTGCGAGTGGCCTAAGCTTTCAATAGTAGTATTATAGTATTTAGAAAGGACAAGAAAAATTACCTTTTTCGAACTTTACTAGTTCACAAAGGTCTTTTCATTTTTAATTATTGGTACATGGAAAAAATAGCACTAGCTCGCAAGAGGAAGATTAAGTTGACAAAAGAGTAATATTGATTTAAGAAGTAGTAATCAAATTCAAATAGATGCTATCTCAAAAGCTCACAGATCAATACACAGTTCAGCTTGTACAGTTCACAGTGCAATATGTTTGTGATTCATACCATGAATATAATAATGTATACAAATATAGGATATATATGGCAAATATCATTTAGAAAAAAAGTAACGTTAAACTATTTCAATTGATCAGCATGTGGCAAGTCATCACTTCATTTGAATATGCTACTACATAACAATTTTTAGAGTTGTTTTAGACAGTTCACAAATGTAATTCATACACAGTTCTCAGGTCAAAAGTAATAAATATACTATTCCAACAAAGTGGGGGGGAGGGGGATTCTACTATACTTTTATATGATAATTAATATTTCTATCCGTTTTAGGTTTTAGCTGTTGTTGGTATGGCTTGCCTTGCTTGGCACACTTTTTGTAGGTGAGATGTAATGAAAAAATTGATTGTATACTATAAACTTCAGATACAACGAATTTCATTTAAGGATTTTTCATATATAAATGAATAAGTCATATTTTGTCCAAGTTCTGCTTCAGATTTTTTTAAATAACAAATTTATTCGGCGGTCCCAAAAGGTTTGTTATATTCGAATGAAGTATACTGGGGCGAATGCTTATTCTGATTTGTCCAATATTAAAGGAATAGCTCTGAATATGATCTCTATTGTGCATGTTAGCTTTGATTATCATAAGTATAAGCCTTCCCTAAGGACAATCATTATACTAATAGTTCTATAGTTAAAGCAAAGATTGAATATTGTGAATCTTGTGGAAATCGTTATAGCTGAATTTTGCTGTAATTTATTTAACAGAAGTCTACATTGACATGCGAATTAAAGTAAAAATACAAACCTTTTATTAAATTCACTGAAGCATTCTCCCAGTAAAATGGATCACCGAAATAGTTCCTTTACAAATGACCAGTAAAGCTACAATATTTACGTGTTCAGGGGGGGGGGGATTTTGTATGGAAGCGAGGTGATTTGCATAATTTATCTCTTAGATTGGATACATTCCTTTAAAGAATTTCTGTGTAGCCATCCCTTTATCAAGAGTTAAAATTTTGCCTGTTAAAGCAAAGTACATATTGAAACTTAATTTCAATTTCATATCGATTTCGCGTTTATTGTTTGAAAATAATGATCAACTCTCGGCGAAAAGCAGTGCAAAATCTTTTTACCAGAATTATTTGAAATTTTGTGTATTTAGAAAACCGTGCTGATTCGAGAAATATTTGTAAATGCAGAATATTCCACATAAGAATTATTTGTCATTTCAAAAAACCTATCCTCAACATTGAAGAAGGATTTGAGAAGGCAAACACATACTTTTAAAGCCGTTCAGCTCATAATGAGTTCAGCTTTGTCAAAAAGTTAAATTTGAAAATAATTTCTGAAATATTTACAAGTAGTTTGAAATTTTTTTATTTGCCTATTCTACACTGCCTCATAAATGCTCTTTTCAGTACAAGAATAATTTATAAATGGAATAATATTGTTACAATCAAATTGAGGGATTACTGTATACAGTTGATATTCCATAAATCTTGGTCTACTAAGTGATTTACTGTATTTGTTTAACTCTACCACTTCACCGATCTCCGTTTGCTGGTGTATGTTGATCTACTTTATCCTATTTCATTAATATTTTTAGTGTAGCCAATGGTATCAGTATGTAGAATATCAACAGTATATCCCAGTTTTTTTTGTTGTTGAAACTTTTAGGTTAATGAAAGCAATATGGGGCAAAATTTTGAACGCATCGCCAAACAATCCAAATAGTGGCGAAGATTTTGATGATGAAGATACTCAATCTGTCTGTGAATCACGCTCCATAACCCCCTGGTGGTTCGTGCCGATCACCCCCCTAAATACCCCCAACCCATTTTTAATGGGGGGGCTAAGACGGGCCTGCGTTGCCGGTACCACAAACTAATAGGGGGGAATGCCTCCTGGGAGTACCTTTCCCCTGAATTTGCTCCCTGTCACTCTCGATTAATTCAATGCATTTTTGACCATCTACACTGTACAGATACGGGAAATTTTGTGATTCATTGTAGTTGATCGGTAGTCGAATCTATCGTTTTAGTAATGTAAGCTCTTTCGGATAAGGAATTAGTTGAGCTGTAGGTGTAAAGTAGTGCATTTCTTTATTCAAATCGAAGCGCGAGCTATATTTTGATGACACAGTAGTTGACATATTTTTCATTGCGTATTTTTGTTTTTACATTCTTTTTTAATGAATATTCAAGCATTCCACTAAAAATATTTACATTGCAATATTAAACAGTACTTTGAAATTTCTTTTGAGGGGATTGTGAAACATGTATTTTGGTATGTGTGCGAACAATTCAAATCTATGAAATGTTCATCTAAAAGATCTTGAATCTAGTTTTAAAAAATGTTAAAAAGCCCCACAATTATGCATGAATTGCATGTATCTGAGTAATTTGCTGAAAAGTTCAAAGATTTGTATCAAGTAGCATTGATAACAATAAATCTGGGACAACCGAATTATTGATGTTATATCCAAAATCTGAAGCTGAATTTGGAGCAATGCTCCTTTTTCTTCATTATAAGTGAATCAATTTTTCCGAAATTTGCTTGTCATCTACAGTTTAAAGAGCCAAAAAAATGTGATCTGGCTGGTAGCAGACGTAAAAATTGCAAGAACTGGACATGAGCAAAACTAAATAATAAAAGTTTCAATAACTTTCCTAAGCACAACAATTTCAATTGTTGCAACAGACAATGCTATATATTAAATTGGAAAGGATACAAACTGGTTTGACGTTAATAGTGTGGTTATCACGTACTTCTGCAAGTTGTTTTGTGGTATGCTGCTTACCTAACAATAGCTAGACAATCAGTATGAATTAAATGCATAAGAGATAACCACTTTAACTGCCCTACAAGTGACAGATACGAACTTATTGTGCTAGGAGTAATCTCATATAATATTGGTTAGACCCAAGCCATGCCAGTATGATTTACTAAAATTTTCTGTTTTGTGTTGATTTATATGCGTATTCGATGAAAATATATACTCCCAAATTATAGTAAAACAGAGCACTAAAAATACTATGATTGGCTAATAGAGAAAAATTCAAAAGCCACAAAAATATTGTTGGCTTGCAAACTCCTAGGGAACATGTTGAAATCATCGGCGCTGAGAACTTGACATAGCTCAACTTCGATGCTATAGAGACTATGAGTAAACTGCATAAAGACCAAGCTAAGCCCTGCCTTATGAAGTAGAGAGCTTGATCGAGCTTTCAGATAAATTTAAAAGGTGTAATGGTGACGACCAGGACCCCCAATAACATGTCTGAATTATGCCGATATGGAAATTAAAAAAAAAGATGACAGAATTCATTGCTAAAATATTTTAACTTAACTTAATAAAATAGGGGTAGCATTTGTCTCGGCATCACCCCTCAACTACCGCTCATACTTGGCCTACCTGGGACATTCCTTCAGTGCAAGATTACCTTTGGAAGTTGCTAAGTTACCAATACAAATAAGCAATACTATTTAATATAGGAGCTGTGATTTGTCGTTACTGCGTAGAGTTCGAGAAATTATTTATGATTAAATAGATAGGCTGGAATTTAGAATATAGTATTTTTGACATGGGAAGTATTCTCTAGAGTACTTGTGTCACTGGATGGATAAAAGGGATTTTAATTTGAAATTTCATAATCAGCATTGATTGGTTGACGTATATTGAAGATATCTAAAAATCAAAGAGATTTGTAAGTTGATAGTCTTTCAATTGTAACCCGGAATTTTTGTCACAAATGAAAAGTCACGAAAAAAAAGTGAAAAGGAGCAATGTTCAAAAAAATGTATGGATGTACGAACTCAAAATATCCAATTTCTCAGTTCATGTGCGCCAGATGAACATCGCTGAGGGTATTCAGACTTTCTAGGCGTTCGATCACTGAATGATCAGGAGGAGAATCGAGGTTCATGATGCATAATGCAAGTTCCCCTTCTTGTCTACCAACATTCATTCTAGCGATATTGATGCCTGACTCGCTTAATATATGCAGCACATCGGAAACAGCTCCAGGTCTGTCTTCATTGCGGAAACTACAAAAAATGCATCAAGATTTAAAAATCATTGCATAAAATATAATATGTATATTAAACCTCGGATACAACAAATCTCTCAGGGCAACCGACGTAACATAATTTTTGTTACTTATTCCATCATCTCAGAATATTATAAAGAGCAAGTTTCAGATCTAATGAATTTGTCGTCACTACTGAACTAATTCCTTCTATTCGAAGATTTGAAACTAAACCTAACGCAAAATGTCTTTCGATTAGTGAGGTGAAAGTTCGTTCAATAGGAATTCGTTCAATCCAAAATTCACTGCATAATTTATTTTTCTTGGCTAAAATTAAATGAACCATTAAATTTTAGTAAAAAGGAATCTTTAAATATATATGTATACAATTACTTGTACATTTTTAGCATATATGTTCTTATATGTACCTAAGAAGTGTATTTTCGGGCTTGAATGCTGGAAAGCTCTTGTAATTATCAATTTGAACAATTTTTCCGAGCGTCCCAAAGACACTTCCACTTATGCTGCGCTTACGACCACCTTCTAATTCCACGTCCACAGTCAATAGATTACTGTACGGAGAATTGGCCTGGAAAAATGCATATTAAAGATAAATGTAAACACTAAAAAAAGTACAAAAAATGCAAAATAGATAAAAAAATACGCAAAATGAAAAAAATGAGTAAAAATGGACCTTTATAAAAAAATTTTGTGAGCAAGTTTTCGTGATATATATCTTTTCTAAACGTAAAAGAATAGTTATTTCTAGTTATTGTGTACAATTTTTATTGGTTTTTTATAACATTACATCATAGGACCGAATTCACGCCAATTTGTGCGTTCTGAACTTTGTAGAACCAAAAGAGATTAAAAATCTAATATTACCATACTACTCTCTGGAGAGAGACGCAATCGTATTATACAGATTTGAGTGCATGTACGCTTACCAATGACGTATGTATCTTAATATCAATAGATACTTCAATGCCGAGTTCCGAGGCCACCAAAGGAGCATTTATCAAGCTCGGTACTAACGTATTTCCAGGAATATACTCTAGTAAACCCTTCAAAACTTGAGCCAAAAGAACCATACGAGCATTACTAGACTCAATTGATATAGCTTTTCCTCCATATGTACGTAAAGTAACTTTCTTAATCTGAAAATAAACATTTCATGAGTCAGAGTGCAAATTGTGTTTTCAGTAATACATTTTGTACGTAAAAACATATATATATACATATATTGATCAAAAACCATAGAATAAATAGATACATCCAATTACAAACTGTCCAGGTTAAATGTAAATGAAAATCGAAAAACAGATGAAAATTAGCTAGTACCTAAAAGAAGCCCAATCCAAGGGCTATTACTTTAGAGAAGGTGTTCTGACAGTAATATGTTACCTACTTTCTAGACTTGTTTTTTAATGATCTAAGCCAAAAGTGTATTCTATTTATGTGAAAATAAATAACATGGCGTTCTAATTGAATATAAGAATATGCGATGCTATAATCGAACAAAACAGCATGTTGCTGTACTCTGGGAAAGACCGTAGACTACGATTAAGTGCTGTCAAGCAAATAGTGCTAGTTAATTATTACAAGGCAGCGAAAAAGTCAATTCACTACAATCATTGTGATTCAGATTAATACTTGCTTTTTTAAATAGGAAGATGAAAATAATGGTTACATTTATCAATTTACTCAGTTATTGAAAAGATTTCTCAATTCAAGTACTTTGTCGACTGCACTCGCATCAGCAGTCCTAAGTAACATCCAAACATACCTTTCCAGTGGTGGTTTGACTATGCAGTTTTCCAATAACTTCTCCTAGAGATAGGTAAGGTTTAAGTGCTGGTTCATTAGCCATAGCCATGTAATTCACATTAACGACTCCCACATAATCGATTCCGGCCAGTGTGTCGCACATCTGAATGGCAACGTCTCTTGCAACATTGACCTTAAAATACAGAGAGTATTACAAAATATACGTATATGTAGTAAATTCAATGTATGCAAATAACTTATTTAAGAATATGAAGAAGATAGCAACATATATAGATATTGAAAAATGAATTATAATCTAGAAGATTTTTTACCAGGTTAAATATTTAGGAACACACGCCCTGAAGAGAAAGTGTAATGAAAAAGGCTCTTCTATCTACATGTATTAATTTATATGATACCTTAGGAGGTAGGCATACATAGAGTAAGCCTTAGATGTCACAAATTTGCTTTCAAGATATTTTCACTTACAATGAATAAGTGAAAAGTAATATTGTGTCTAGCGCACTCCAGATTTCGGATGTATTGAACTTCGGAAATGAGTAGTTAATTTGGTGGCTCTACCAGGTTTGTTTTATCCAAAATTTATTGTATGTATTCAGTTGTTCCGACAGATTCATTTTATATAAAGTAGCCTCTACTACATATTCATGAACGCAATTTATGGCTATTACTTGTACCATCCATGGACATGTTTGAAAATGAAAAAAATTTACCGTTTGAATCAATAGGTATCTAAATCTAAATTTTTACCGAAAGATTTATATTTTCACTGGAAAAAATGACAGATAGCACATTGCTTTTCCCTAGAAGTCTGCTTATTACTTTTTAAAAGGATTTTAGTGAATTTATCTCTTTGCGTACTTTTTCAGAGCAAAAATTGGTGTAATTTTGACTAAAATACAAATGGCTTTCTAGATGCCTACCTGTGCTTCCTCGGTGCTGGCCCCCAAATGAGGTGTACACACAACTCTGGGGTGGTTGATTAAGGCCTGGGCTGATTCAGGGGGAGGTTCACTGGAGTACACGTCCAAGGCTGCACTTGCTACTCGTCCACTTTCCAACCCCTTGAGTAGGGCAGATTCATTGATAATACCGCCGCGAGCACAGTTCACAATAATCACACCATTTTTCATCTGCAAAAGTTCATTGTGTTAGATATTGTACAATACATTCGATATTCAATTTTTGGTGCAACCGACAGTATCAATATGTAAAATATCAACGGCATATGTTAACTCATATTGACCATGACTAATATAGTATACCGCCCAGTAAACCAGCAGTTATTGTTGTTTTTTAACTGGAATTCAGTAGTTACTTCAAATATAACAGAAAACATCGTATTGTCTCCTAGTTCCGCTTCAGATTTTTCGATGTAATGAAATTCGGTTGTCCCAGCAAATTCATTATATTCGAAATTTGCCGTACATGCAACTACTTTTGAGGCTGACTAGTCTAATATGCAGAACAGTATACTATATTGTTTTTCTTAAGATATGCAGGTAAATATTGCATGTACGCAGTACAAGATGAACTGCCATGAGTTGTACACTGCGCTGCAATAAAACTGACCAAAAATAGGTTTATGATAAAAATATTTTTTGTACTGAGGCCAATACTCGTTATTGATAAAGGAGAAACTTAAACCATGTTAGCACAGTGGTATAGCATAATTTAAGTTACAAAATAGACATTAAAGTATAAATATGAGCATAGACACTTGAATTGATATATTTGAGCTGTTATACAGTGTGAATGCTTGCACAAGCTAGCAACTGTAAAAAGTTAAATTTACCTTGGAAATAGTTGCGTCATTAATCAAATCCTTGGTATCAGGAGTCAGGGGTGTGTGCAAGGTGATAAAATCAGCACATCCCCAAATTTCATCAAGTTCTAATAAACTTATTCCTTTCTCTTCAGCAACATCTTTTGGCATTGCAGGATCGAATCCCACAACCTGCATATATGATCGATGAATTATTTTTATAGATAGTGCTAGACATTTATTGTATAGTTATATATCCATTCATATTGATACTAACTACCTGACTCTACATGCATAGTAATGCAGCATTTATTGAAGTGCAGCCATAGAAGTTAAACTTGGAATAGTGTTCTGGAACAAATCTAAGCTGCACTTGAATTTCGTACTTTTCAAAATTAGTAAAACTCTCTTTCTATTTGCCTTCTATCAATGAGCTTCGTCAAATATGAGACGCTAAGAAATATCATATTAAACTTGGATATGAATTCACTTTTTTTAAACATTTTCAATTGTAACAAACAAAAAAACCTCCATAACAACTAGTCAACTTCAGAGTTTCGGATTTGACAAAAAAATCTGCGGTTCTGACAAATTCACTATATCAGAAATTCACTCATGTTCAGTTCAGTCGACCTATGTCAGGAAAAAAATCCAGTGTAAATGCGAGTAATAATATTATTCCTTACATATAAACTTTGTAATTTATAGCATAGCAAGATATTCATCACTGACTCAGAGAAATTTCAGGATATTATTCTGTTCATAAGCTCTTCAAAGAATACCTCCATGTTAAGTTGAATACATTTGTCATGAATACCGTATTCATTTTGCAAAAAGAATTCCACCTTTGGTTGAATAAATTTTGATATTTCTAATTTAATACATGAAATCTAATGGAACACTAATATTAAATTTAACAATAAACAAATAAATTTAACTCCAAACTTTCAAAGCATGCCTTGCCAAAAAATAGTTTAAAATAAATTCTTTTACTAAAAAAATTATATAAGAAATGCACCAATAAATATTTTTTTTCACTATCTTAAGTATTTTCAGATTACTTAACCTGGTTACTTGCATCATATTTGAAAAATAAAGGAAAAGTACTTCTTTCATTCAAAAAAATAGGTAAATTTTTAGGCATCCAATAAAGCACACAATTTACTGTATTATATTGCCTTATGACTTTCTTACTACCTACCTTCATATGAAAACCATGGGCCCATTTTGCTACTTGCTGTCCTATTCTCCCACACCCAACAATAGCTAGGGTTTTCCCCGATAACTCTGTACCCATAAATTTCTTACGCTCCCATTTTCCCTAAAATGCACCAATATACGGAAAAAACACTCAAAATTTCTACTCCAGTGAAGGCGTAGAAAAGGATACAAAATTATTTTCAAAATTTTGTCCTTTCAGATATTATTCTGGAATATGACCTTTAAAACTCATTACAAGCTTAGAAGTTGCCAGGGAAATAATTGGTCTGTTCAAAACTGCTTTTACTAGTGACTTGTTAATTGTTATCAAAATCTTTCTTTTTCAGTTGCCTTTCCTGCACATTCACCACTACTTCACTACAATATTTCAATCAAAAATCAAGATTGACCTCCCAGAAAAAATAATGACTGCTCAACTTGTCACTGCGAAAGGGATGAAGCTGTACTCATTTTGTAAAAATGAGCTACGATAAATAAGTGCGAACTCTAATCTGTCCCAATTTCCATTTTTTGCCCTATTTAATATGATATGGCTAGCTATGTTTACTATGTGTTATTTTACATTGATGCAGACTAATAAAGTATGCTATCAAGTACACTAGACTTTATTTGAATAATCAGTTACAAAACAGGATTCTAGAACTTTTCTATGTTGAAGTACACTTATGTACTTTAGACTGAATAATATCCCTCTGCCTTTCCTATCTTCTCACTCTACTACTTATCTGCCTCTGTACCCTAAAGAGCGCTAGCCTTAAAGATTTCACCATTTTAAAAGAAATTACTGAATTCGAAAAAGTATACCAATGCAATGTTCCCCGTAAAAATATTTTAATGCGTTACAAGGACGACTTATGTCTTGCTAAAACTATTACTAACTCTGATTCAGTGTTAATAGTACTATGTGTTGAGTACAGGCTTAAAAATTGATTCCTTAGTCTTATATTGGAGCAGAGTAGTATCAACAACATTTATTGATATCATCTGTTCAGTTTTTGAACCTATTTCAACAAAAATAAAATTGTAGAATTTTTCAAGAACATTCTAAAACACTATTGTAATATCTAGTCACTTATGTACCACCAGGGTGGCATATATATATATATATATGATAAAACAAAGAGAGTAGGAATTATGACTTTTTTATGGCATTCACAATAACATATTCCTAAAAGAAAAAAAGGTTTCTGGCAACTTAATTTTTATAAAATTATATGAATGTGCATATCAAAAAGCCCAAAAAACCACGCATTAATTTTTAAAAAAACTTCCCCACTCATAATATTGCAAAAAATGTAACTCAATAAGAATAATATCATAAAATTGAGAAAAAAATTGTCTAACTTTGTCAATTCTTTTTTATCAAATTGCAAAAATCATAACTTTAGTTAGAATAAAAAAAATTGACTGATTCGTTAAATTCAATTGAAACATATGGGGTCAAATCGAACATTCAATATATGTGATGAAAAATAAACCATTAATTTAGAAGATTAGTGAAGAAATTGGAAAATTGAAATTAACAGTCGTCCAATAAAAATTTCCCAAACCCATATGAGCACTCAATCAGTTCAGTTTCCATTAACAATCTGAATTTGAACCAATAACTATGGACTCAATTGATTTATTCTTGATCGATTTTAAATCCTGAACCAATAATAGTCAAGTTCAATTTTAACAAGATTGAATGGCATTGAGTGCCTACAAAAATATGCATAGTCAATGGACAAAAAAAAGTGTCCTACTAATGTAACTCGTCAGCCAATGAAATCTGTTCAGAAATTTCATTTGTTTCACAAAATATTCCAATGTCGCAAAGCTTGATGTACATACTCTCTAATTTCTTTTAAGGGGTAAATTTATTTTGTTCTAGGGTAATAACGAAATAAAGTAAAAAAAACAATGTTCATCTATGTATATTAAAAATAAACGTTGCCGGCTAGATACTTTAATTAATAAAATAAGACTTCTTTTACATGTTCAGTTTATAAATCTCAATTATATACAAAATGAACCAAAATTAAGGTGGTCACATAAGTCAAATATGCTGAGACAATGTTAGATTCAATATACAGTTAACTTCGGATATGCCAAATTTCTACCTAATGAATAAACCAAAAATTTCTATGGTACCAAGTTCAGCTTCAGATGTAACAAATTAATTTGGTGGTATCGAAGGTGACTTTGTGTAAATGCAGATAATTTTTCATTTAGAATATATACCTCTTTCATAGAAGCATCAGCTTCGCTAATACGCCTTGCAGCGCTACAGAGCAAAGTAATAGCAAGCTGAGCTGTGGAAACCGTGTTACCTCCAGGGGTATTCATGACCATAACTCCCGCTTTGGTACATTCTGGTACATCTATATTATCTATACCTACGCCGGCTCGACCCACAACTTTCAAATTCGATGCATATTTTAACACTTCTGATGTCACCTGAGATAAGTAAGAAAATTTTAGCATATTATTACCTTTCATTTATAAATCGAAACAAACTACTTTTCACTCGTGGCACAAAATATAGAGCCAAAAGAACCCTTAAATGGCATTATTCAAATACTGCGCATGGTACTATTTGAATACAACTTAGATAGGTTGATTTTTATAGACGATGGTAGTAATAGGAGGAATATGCATTAAATTTTGGATACAACAAATTTGCTTTTAGCAAATTTTCACTTAAATCGAAAGAGAAATATTGTGCAAAATTTAGCTTCAGATTTTCAGATATAACGAATTAACTCGATGGTCCTAGCAGATTTGTAATATCCGAAGTTTGCTGTATAGTGAAATGGAAAACAGAGTACCTTAGTTGCGGACCTCACCACCATGCCGTCATAATCCCCAATGATAGAACAAAGTTGTGGCACAGTAAGGCCGTTCTTCACATCGGCTGTATGTCCTCTTTCTCTGAATATATCCACGCAAACCTAGAAATATATAAGTCTGAATTCATGAATTTAATAAAATTGAAGTGGAAGACACAATATCCGTTAACAATTTCAATTTTAATACAAATATTAAAAATGCTCTAATGCACTCTAATTAGCACAAATAAAATCAGAAACAATATTTTACACACATTAATGCACTATACTATATTCAAAATAAATTAGTGTTTACCAGATTATTCAGATCTTATTTAGAATATAAATCTATAATTTTTTTTGTTTTTCGGAGTTTACACCTCAATTTTCAGGGGGACAACAACTGAATATAGCTTTATCAAGTTTTTAATTGCCTACATGCTCAATGGTACTGAAAAATTTGTGTCTGATTTGGAATCTATGTTTCATGTAAAAAAAGGTTTCAATGGAAGATACGATTTAAATTCAATTTCGTGAGGATTGAAAATAAAGCTTACCGGATCTATGTTGTCGAGGCAGAGGATGCGAGCATCACGTCTAGTTGTGGCGTGCAGAAATCTCAAATTTAAGTTAGATGCATAAGGACGAACTACTCTTACTGAGCGAAGAATGGAAGGATGGAAAACCATACTTCGCTTGTTACTATAAAAACAATAAATAAATGATCACATTCGTATTATGCAATAAAATTCATTATACTAGAAATAGCGTACAATTCAGCAGCCACTATTCAATAAGAATACAATAAAGACGAAAAGGTAAATTTTACAAGCAATTCATCACTTTCTATATCAAGCGAACAATGCCAATATATGCAACGAAAAAATGGAGGAAAGTTAGAGATGGCTTCAAATCCAATATTACTGGCTTAAATTCAGCAAATACCTGTGTGGTCTTTATAATTTATAGTCAATGCTCTAATATGTGTCCTGGAGTTTTAATTTACCAAGTGCAACATAAAATTTGAAGGCTATAAAAGCATTCGACTTGATGGTTTAATTGAATTCCCGTTTTGTTTAATCTTTAATTAACACCAGTTCGATGGTTTAAATATTTTTCTAGTTCTTTATCACAAAAATAAATTTAAAAATAAAAAAAGTTTCAACGATTTGAATATTTTTACATGGTCGAATATTTTTCAATAAATATTTACTGCAAGAACTTGCATGCCAGTCGTCCCTTCATTTTGGCCTTCTTGTCCAAATTTATCCCTTTATGTGTTGTGGTCGATTGTGTTTAAATTCTATCGACAATTACAATTTGTATGGAGTAGCTCTGTACACATTGTATCATTAGTTCAAATAATCGATATACAGAAGCTTGGATTGAACACTGAAATTTATTTGCACTTATTGTAGCCATACCTGCAATGGCAATAAATATCCTAAAATCAATGGAATAAAATTGGAAAGTGATGTACAGTACATATTTCCATATTATCATGATGGAGAATTAGATTTGAAAATTATCAATATTCGGCATAGTGTCATGAAGACTCTTGATGCCATGATCTCAAATAAGTCACTCATAAAGATGAAGGCACCTTGTTAGGCTCCAAATATTGTTAAATTTTAGTTTGATGATGGCATTTCCTAAAAATATTAAATATACTAAAAACTACAATTTGCCACCAGCCCTCATATTGAAAATGGTTTATAAGTGTCCTTGTTTTGAGTCTTTGTACTTCAAATGTTAAAGTATTTGTCAATCAGTAGAAAAAAGAGCAATGGTAATGTTAGGAATTAACTGGTTAACAATTAATCCTGTAATTATGTTAGCTGCATCATTGTTTCTGTTCTCAGTTTAAGAACTCTGACTGCTGACATCATGTTCTCACTTTAGCCAATGGAATAGTGCCACAGCGCAATTGCTACTGGTCCATCGTATATTTGAATATTTGTCTATCTTGAGTTGTTAGAGTTTGCTTCTAGCAATACAGTTATATATACTGTATGATTTATGTCTAAATATCTGTTTGTATTACAAATACATAGAGCCTGAGATACCAAGATTTAGTCTGAACACAGGGTTTTTAAATGATAACATTCTCATTGGTGGCCTATCCAATGTCCTTAAGGCACCCCAAATTCTCCAAAGCTGGGACCCTTAGCTTTGTTTACAACTAAATCTGTAAAAGAGTGAATTATGGTAGCTTTTAGATAATTCTGGTATAACTAAGTTTTTAAATGAGATTAAACAAATCACAAGCAATGATACTACACTTCTTAAAATTTTAACTAGGTCCACTTATTTTGTTGCACTTTTTCTCAACTGAAAAATGGTTCAAGTTTTAGAGTTTCATTCTCAACTACTAAATTAAAGCAATGCTAAGGTTGAACTGGTACTGCTCTAAGGATGCAAGAGTGCATACAAAAACAGGCACATTATTTGCTTCTGCCCCATAACAGACCTAATTTCTGCAATTATCCATTTTGATATAGTGCTTCATGATACTCTAGTTCACAATTTTTGTTTACACAGAGAGTCTGAATCAGCTTAGATACAAGCCTCACTTGTTACACAGTTAGATGGTTTAGGACTATCATGTACAAAGGTTATTATAGGTCCAACAAATTATACTTCTTTAGCCCTAACTAACCAGTTTGTCACCACTCTATTCAGAGATTTCAATCAACTCAACTCCTTGCCACTGGAATTGCACATGAACATAACATATAAAATTAACAGGTAAGGATATTAACTTTGTAAAGGTGGCTGGAAATAGATGTTCAAATATAAACTATCATTAAATTTCCGTCTCTAAAAGTATCTGGCATATTTTCAAGTAATCTTTGCATTCAAGCATGTTTACAAAGATCTCAATGCCTAACACTGCACCCTTGGTTCAGGCACTTCCTATCTCCACTTTAGGATTAACAGTGTCAACTCACAACTTTTAAATCATACTAAAGCACTTGTTAGGACTTCCAACTCTTCCAAAGTAGTACATTCTCTTTGCCAAATCAAGGATACGGATGTCTTGGGGAGATTGTGCAAATGTTTGTCCCATGGGGGGAGATAGGATACACTGGCATAATGCAACATTCATGCTCATCTATTATCTCAGACAAGATGCAGCATTATTAATTACTGAGTAAAAAAAACTTCTCCATCACAGCCAAGCCAAGCCTGGTGACCTCACTGTTGTTGAACACAGGAAAAACATTGACTTTTCCTGTTTCAATGTGTCTATAACTGACACACTGCAAATATCATTCCTACAATGCAAAGCTCAGATACCTGTCCTCTAGGTAAATGCACAATACAGTGTTAAGGTTGCAAAATACATCGATTACTATGAACAAGGACAACATTCATTTTTTCCCCTAATATGGGAATCGTGTGGTGGGGCCATTAATATATTTCCCACCAAACTATAGTTCAATGAGCTGATTTAGCTGCTGATAGGACCAACAAACAACAGAGCATTTTGCCAAATTCTATTTTTCCACCATATATCTCTTGCTGTCCAACGTAAAGGAGCCTCTACTATTTAAAAAAGATTCCTCGAGCCACATCGCCATGGGATTCTGTAACAGGGATGAGATGCATCACAGAGTCAAACGGCAAAAAATTTACTGGGGTATGCTGTTGATATGATGATAAAAAAGTAATTATTCTGAAAAAATCTAATATTTAAAAAAAGAACAGGAAGTTGGTGCTTTAAATGTGCCAACAGAAAAGCAGAATGCACTTGCTAACGCTGAACATCTCTTCATGAAAACTATGTAACTAGGAATCTTTACGAATGAAATAGAAGCTGTTTGTGCTCTTACGCGATACCTCTTTAATTTGAATAAGATTCGTTCAAGAGCAATCTAGCGGCGCGAACTACTATTTCGCAATTTTTTATATAGCATCGGCAGCAGCCCATAATAACAAACTAAAAAACCATGGTTTTCGAATCTACGAGTTCAGCTGCAGCAATATCGAACATGCTAAGGAAGCGCAAAGATTTGTATTTATCGCCTTTGATGATGTTAAGTCACCTCGACGATTCTATGAGCATGAAAAATAACGTAGCTATAGCTGAGCCACTTAACCGAAAATCTGTTCGGCTCAGCGATAAAGAGACTCGTGATGCAGCTGCGAAGATATGGATTGACCCAGACCCAAATCCAACGACGCATAGTATCTGTAATGCTTATGACGACGAAGGCTACGCGTCAATGAACTCCGATTCTGCTCGAAATCGATTCTTTCGAGCCGCGATAAAATCAGTCAGTTGTAGCGTCCAATGTGTAATGAATGGAAATGAAAAGCGTAAATGGGTGAGTAGTAAAAAAATGATAGGCGTGAACTGGTTGGAAGTAGGCTGCGGTGCTAGTGCACTTTTAACTAAACAAGTACTTGAAGTCAACGATTTGTCAACAGTCATAGCGCTAGAATTAAATAGCAAGTCGGCCGTAATGGCTAGCCATGTATTGGCTGAAAATAATAATAATAGAGGAAGATACCGCATCGTGAGTAAGAGCAGTAGTGACGCACTCCACAAAGTTGGAATTTTCCCGATGGCCGACTTCGACGCCATTTTATTCGAAATATTTGGATTTATAGCATCCTCAGAGGGAGTTACTAAATCAATAGGCAAGTATTGGTAAATTTTGGCAAGGCATATATTATCTGAACGAAACAATTGTTTCTTATAAATTTTATGGAATCTTTTGTCATTGAGCATCATTGACAGCATTTTTGTGTGGACAAAATTTAAGTTATTTGAGCATTTTTTCATAATATCAATAGGTGATCTACGTAGGCAGTTAGATTTGGGTGAAAACATCAAGATGGTGCCGGAGCGAGCGGCAACTTTTTTTGCTCCTGTAGAGCTATCACTGAAAATATTGAAAAAGGCCAAAGGGCCTTTGTATGCTTCAGACAAACTGGTGTTAACGAGTCGATTGGATTTTAATGATTGTATGCTTTCATCGAATGTAAGCTTATTGCATTGTATATTTTGTAAAAATTGAAGCATCTCTTTCTGCAATCTCTTAGAATTATGTTCATATTCAAAGAAGAAAACTCATATTCAGTATAAGCTGTATTTCATCATGGCAGTTCTAATATCTGTTTGTAAGAATCACACATTTTTTCTATTTATTTAAATTTGTGCAATTATATCTTTGGTACCATTTTCACAATGTGCTAAATATTGTGCTAGCCAAATTTAATTTTGATGTAAATCAGATTATACTGAAACTGACTATTACAGTATCAAGTCTAGTATGTAGCAAACCTTTGGATATGATGAATTTGTCAAGATTTCCAAATTAATTAGCTTTATCCGAAAATCTGAAATAAGCAACGATATTCTTTTTTTTATTATTTTTATAATTGAAAACACATTAAAAGTAAATTCATAACATCCAAAATTCACTGTATTAGCAATAATTTGAACATGAATGTACTTAACAAGTTTTTGAATTGATGCTCAATTTCAAAGTATTATTTTGTACCTCAAGTTTTTATATCACTCTCTTTTTCTCTCTCTCGCTCTACTGTTGCTCTTCATTCGCTGAACTTAACTATCATCAAATCTTAACAAATTTACTCTAATTTTCATCCTCAAAGTTGCATTAGATTTATTATGTTTTATTATTGTCGAGTTCTTGGTTTCTGAGCAAAGTTTACGAATTGATATGAATTATTAGTAAAAAATTTTCGAAGGACGAACATGAATTCAACCCCATTCTTTCTGACTTTTCAGCTCATAAAAAATTTCTTTTCATTGAAAGGTCGTATAACGAAATAATTTATGAAGATTTAACGTAATAGTAGGTAGATACAAAACTCTTTCACTGCATTCTCTATCCATACATTGAACTTTTGATGCAAAAAATTTGCTTTTAATAATGTTTCGGGTAAAATTAATAAACAAATTAGTCATATTGCGCCAAGTTCAACTTAAGATTATCGGATAAATGGATTTTCTATATCACCACTGAATTCGGTGTTTTTGACAGATTAGCTATATTCAAAGTTTATTGTATAGTTGATATTCCATGGACTGTTATATGATACGGGAAGACATTGGTAGTATAATGGTGTACCTCTGTGCGCTGGTCTTGCATAAATCCTCTGTTTGGACTGAAAATTTGTGCACTTAAGTTTTTTGAACTGCTGATGAGTCTTGCAGTATTCGTCTTGGATAAAAATTAATTTCATATGTAAAATTAAGTAGCAAATTAGTCCTTAAGTTTAAATAACAGAATTTTTTATATTGTAAACAACGAAGGCACCGAATAAGGTTGGATTCTACTCTGCTGGCAGCATTACTTGCTACCATTAACCGAATTTCAGTTTTGCTAAGTATCAATTGCAAGAATTAGAAAAAGTTATTCCACTCTGTTTTTTGTAATCCTTACCAGTTGCCTTGATTGGCGGTTAAAATGATTAGTTAAATAATTAATTCAAAGATTTGTTTACATTTTTTTATGCATACCAGTGCACCACCAAAATCTTCATACTTTATTATTTGAAAGCTTACCACTCTAATGTCCAACTCTGTTTGATCGTGATACAATGATAATTTGGTAGTACCAATAGTACAATCTTATGAAATATCAACTGTACTTTCCTACAAAAAAATTAAATCAATGCATTTTTCATTGCACAGTTTGGCATGCTGGAATCATTCGATTTTCGCGATCCAGACTCGACTGCGGCTGACAGTCAACAAGTTCATAAAAGTATATTCGAAATATCAAAAGACGGAAAGGCTACGGGCTTAGGTATGTTCGTAACACTTGCCACTTCTGGACTGAAACGAGATTGTCGTCGTTGGCCTAAATCTATTTGTCACCCTGATTATTGTGTTGACGATCTCTGGATTTCTTCGAATGCGTGTGATACGAATGCTGCACATAGCTGGCGAAACCCTGTTATATTATTCAATGAGCCCCTAAATCTAAAGAAAGGAAACAGATTAGAAGTGACAGCAACAGGTGACAATTCATTCTTAGAGCTCTTTCAAATTTACTGATCTTGTTGTTACATAGAGTAACTTCGGATATAGCGAATGAATTTGGTGCTCCAACAAATTTGCTCGGTATATCCGAAAAGGTGCTGAAATTTTGTGCAATACGACTTATTTGCTAAAAGCAAAAGTTCGTTGAAAGCGAATTTGATAGACACGAAGTTGACAGTATCAAAAATTTGTCATAAAAATAAATCTGAAGCTGAACTTAACACAATACATTTATTTGTTATTTGTGAACATTCTGAAAAGCAAAATTCGTTATATCTGAAGTTTACTCTATCCACCGATTTTGTTGTTGAAGCCAAAGATATTAATGCTCAATCTTAAAAAAATATGTGCACAAGTAAATAGTACAGTATTATTGTTATATTGGTAATATAGCTTGATCAGTAACCGACTAAAAAACAATGCAAAATCTTTTAGTCTATTAGCGGCTAAAGTAGAATAAAATGCCGATCAAACCTTAAGCACACTTAGAGTTAAATATACATAATAGTAATTTGGGAAAATACAAATAGAATACATAATATATATGTTTAGGTGCCTAATTTTGGTGAAATAGTTGCTAATAGCTGAATTAAGTGTTTGGCCTTCACAATGGCTTATTAGCAAGCCGGCATTAGTCAGTGATATCATTTTTAAACTCGACACGAATAACTAATCTTGAGTTTGAAAACATGTTCTTCGCTGTCGCTTACAAAAATTTGAAAATGAGTTTTGATTTGCTTTAAAAAAATAACGTCACTGAACTCGTGCACGTTTGCTAAGGTGTCTTGTTTCGGCATGTGCTTCTTGTACTCTAATATGATAGATGTGTTTGGGAATTCAACCACAAAAGATAAAAAAAAAGTTGCTACGAGTTAAGCTCATATTGAACTCATAGTATTGCTGGCTTTATCTCGTTATAATGATGCAGGCTAGTATAGTGTGTTAGCCATTATTTGAAACTTTTGCTATATGAAAATAAGCTTCTAGAACAAATTCTATGTTAGAGTATAATTGAGTACTTTAACCTATAATATAACTGTCTTTTCCTATCATCTCTACCTGCTGTCTTTGCCTCTCTGTGCTATAGAAACAACTATTCTGCCATGTATCATCTAGTACTAAAATTCGATGCTTCTTTGATAAGTAGAGTACTATTATTTAGATAGAGGCATACTCATGTCCCATCATTTTGTGAGTTTTACTAACCGAGAAGTCAGACGTAAAACGGTAGGTGGAGAGAGAGAGAAGAATTTGCTTTTCATGAATCTTCACTTCCATTGCATAATCGAAGAATAATATTGTGCCAAGTCAAGTTTCTTCATATTTTTGGATACAGCAAATGCATTTGGTGGTCCTTGCAGATTTTATATATCCTAAGTTTACCATATATACGTATATACGTTGATTGTCAAAAGTATAGTGACGAGTAGACTAGAATTAAACTGATTGCCTGATGCACAACTAGTCGCCATTTCATATAAATGAATGGTTAAAGTCAACTTATGAATCTAACGGTTCAGCATAACAGTTCAGATAGTTTTTTACGAACTTCTTTTCACAAGCAGTATATAGAAGCATATGTAAAAAACTTTTCATTCCAATAAAAATCAATATTCCGATAAATATTTGATCGGATTCAAATATTAGCATGATTTAGTATAAATATGTTTTAGAGAAAAGTTTTTTTTAATTGTGATATCATAATTTTTTCTTATGAAGAAAAGATGGAAAATTTTCGTTGAATTTTCCCATCACTTATCATTCCTCTATGTATGCATATATATAAGACATTATATTCCACCATACTTTTTAAGGCTCAGGATATATTTTTTAAATACCGAGGTAGCCTTAGGAGATTATCGGTCCTAACGTGGAATATATCTCTAAAAAGATGAATTTTTACAACAAAAAAGATAATACATAATTCGAGAGGGCATTGAAAAGTATGGAATATAGTTCTAAATTATCTTTAATCTTCCATAAATTATTCTGAGCTATGACCTTCAATAATTACTCTTTTTGAGCTGAAAAGTCATCAAATTCCATTCTTGAAAATGTGGTGGGGTGGGATTCAACTTTAAGGGGAAGCATTCGAATAAGTCTCAGAAGTTTATAATCTTCGCAATATTGCATGACGGCAAGAGCTCATAAGTAGTTCTCAAATATTTGAAATATTGATTTTAAGAATTGTGATGTAGCCAAGGTAACTTTACAAAATTTAATTTTGAAAAAGCACCTTTTTTCTGATTTACAGGTGGACTTGGAAACAGACAGCCAGAATTTTGCTTTGAAATTATACTATTTTCCAATACTGAAGAAAAGGGAACTAAAATTGAGTCTGTTATTATGAAAATGGGTGATTTGTATCCCTCATTTGCAAAAGCTCCTGTTATCCCTAGCAGAACTAAGCGTAGAAAAATTGCATAATATAGATTCATATTTTTTTATCAAGAGCTGTAACCTTTTATTTCAAAAGTCTTCGATGAGGTGGGATGTATTGTTCTTCAATAAAAAGTTCGTTAAAAAATTTTATGCATACTATGCTAAAACTTAAATATCGAATCATATATACATATATATATATGCGTGACATTACAGTTTTTTTACTACGCTTAAGTGCATTATCTTCATAGTCGTTTTGTGCAAAACATTAATAACGAATGGATCTATATATTGTAAACTTTACATATTTCTGCGTCAACGTTAGATGACTTTACTCTAACGTGTTACAACTCCTGTCGTTACTCATGTAACCTTATTAACATTTGTTTGAATTCATGATGTGCTGAAAAGTTAGTCGATAAACTCGATATGGTAAGTCTGCATTTTGAAACGGTTACGAGTGGTTTTATTATTTTGTCTTAATCAAGAGTTGGCCCTATTGATGATGTGGATATATTATGGTGTTCTAATTGAAAACAATACTCGTGTTTTTTATAAAGTAGGAGGGTATATGTTATTAAATGCTAATTGAATTTTATCATTTCTAATACAAATTGTAATAAAAGTATTGAAGAAATGATAGAAAGAAAATTTTACAATGCTATGGTTGCAATGACAGCATAAGCGAAAGACAATGAAACAAGCAGATAATTAAAAAGAAGTAAAGTAAGTAAATGTTATGTGAGAAGAAACAAAAAAGATGGCTAGATCCCAATCCGCAAGAGAGCATGATGCTGCAGAGACAGCATCGTACAGAAGTAGAAGAATAGAAAAGAAGTTAGCAAAGAAACCAAAGTAAGTGTTGAAGATTAAATATATTGGAGATACAAATGCATCTCCAACGTACCAAAAATCTCTGAGAAATTCACTAACACTTATGCATTACTGCAAAGTACGGAACTTCATCAAATGATGATAGTAATTTTGTGACAAAATACCATTATAAAAATATTATAATTGAGGCAACACTTGAAAAATAGCTATTTGACTTGTAGAAATAAATATGAGATATATAACAGATAACGGATCTTAATCTTGAAAGAGAATAGTTGCAGTAGCTGTAAAAGTCTTAAAAAAATGCAGCATAAGTTGTAATCGATTGTATCATAAAATATGTATTTAATCGTAATATATATATGTGTGTAATGGAAATTCAGTTCCATATATATAGAGCAGCACTAAAACTTTATGCTTTGTTTAATTTCAATAATTATAAAATTGACAAAAAGTTACATTTATAAAGAAACGAATTATTTTTCACACTCCCATTTTTAAGATCTTTGACTCTGAGTAATAAATGCTTTTAAGATTCATGAGTTATTTATATAAAAACTAAATTTGCTTAATAATAAAAAAAACAGTTTCAGTAATGTGTTTTATAGCAACTTGACAACTTTCAACTTTTGTCTTGATGCTTAGTGAACCTGCATTTGAGAGCCAATGCAGAGCAAATTAAAACAAGCTTATGCAATAAGATTTTTCCGGTGACTCTAAATGTTAATCAGAATATAATAACCTTAATGTCAGGATCTGATCTGCTTTGCTGTGATCTGTTGTGGAACTGTGAATCTATGGACTTAATTCGTCTCATATGTGCATTCTTGTAAAGTATGTTCTCTTAAAGAGTGTTCTCATTAGTGTGTTCTCATAAGTATGTTCTCATAAGTGTGTTCTCATATGCATGTACTCTTAAGTAGTATTGTGTTGATAAGATTCATTTTTAGCAACACATAAATAGGGATTAATACATTATTGGCTGTGTGTGTCTTTGTTGAGTTTCTGGTGATGTTTATTATTGGTTATATGCATAGTCTTTAATCTATTGATTCCTAACAGTAACTATGAAGTATCATTGATGAGATCAACTAAACCAATATTTTCAGAGAGAATATTTATTGGATGCTATTTTCATTTGATGTAAGCTCTTTATAAACATTTTAAAAGCTTCAGATGAGCAATGATAAGAAAAGTTGGTTTGTAAAGAAAGTTGGAAATTGGTACATTGTCTCTCCTGGTGACATTAATTTTGCTGTTGAATATTTGTGCCATATTTTTTGTGTGAAATTTAAGATTTTATGGAGATATTAATAAGATGGAGTTGTCTTAAGTACTTGAGAAAAATATGGATGGAAAAGTACAGTGCTTCTGACTGGAATGTTTGCAGCTGTCAATTAAATAAAGTCCTCATATCACATGCAAATAATTCTTCAGGGTGTTACAACAAGCGTATCAGCTAAAGGTTCCCTGTAGGCTATCCAAACTTGATAGCTTTTGTAACTATTCTACAAGATGAAAATTCAAATTTTAGTTCATTTCTTAGAAACTATCATCCAGACTCAATTGAAGTTACATTTCATTCAGAAAAATATGAGATATCTACCATCGATGAAGTAATTCAGAATTTTATTGGCAAAACTCGGGCTGAGAATGAAGTGCACGAGTCAAATAGTAAACTGAAACAGCTACCAAAAGAAATGTTGGAAATAAAGAAAATGAAATACCTGAAAATTTAAGCATGTTGCAGAAATTAGTAAGGAAAAATGATAATATTTCAAAAAGTTTTTTGCATTTTCTAAAAATAAAATTTTGTAAGCAAATCTCACTGAAAAAGATGCCGAAACTATTATATCGTACTGAATATTGCACTAAATGTTCAGCATTTTTTCCAGTAATTGTAGGGTTTCGGTGCTATTTGAATGGGTCCCATTTTTGTTAATTTTAGTTTTTTTAGCTTTAAAAGATATTACTTTTATTACAGATAAATACACTTGATCAAAAATAGCATGAAAAACTACTACAGGTAATGTAAATCTCAATTCCAATTTAACCCAACTTTGATAATTAAAAGCATCATTTTGCCCTAATGACAGGCAATTATTTAAAGCTCTCCGTCTAACCCTTACCCTTCTTTCTCATTGTCATCACTGTAAATGTTTTTTAAAGTTTGATTCGATGGATTGATGACTCATTCATGGAATCACCCTGAATTTTTGTGAAGCTCGGATTTAATTTCAGAATACTGAAAATTTTAAATAATATAGTTCACAAGAAATCAGTGAAAAATACAGCCCTTATGCCAATTCCCGGTTTATCTCTCACTGATGAAGCAATTTTTCCATGCTGCAACTTTCTAGTAGCAGGGTATATGGCTTTAATTATCTTTCCGCGCTACAAAGAAACTTTCAAATTCGTTTATGGACTAGTTGGGTTTTACTGTTTCCTTTACTTACTGCTCATCATCCATCCTTTACGATCTGGCGCTCTCGACTATACCAAAATGAATTCCCTAAAAAACGTTAGAGCGCTACTTTCGCATCATGAAACTACTCTGCTATGTTGGATTCATTACTGCGCTTGTGGTAAGTTTATTTTTTTCCATGAAGCAGAATAGGTGATGCTATCGTGGCATATCATAAACCTGTCTTTGGTCTTACTTCTCGAATACAGTATAACTATCAATAGATCTTTCAGAAAGTTACCAAATGCTACTAAACTTTCTGAGAAACTAATGGAATTAATCAAATGACAGTAGTTGCTACTGACATCTGGCAAACTCAACAAGCAGGCTTACGAATTTCACAGTTATTCTGTATTTATATATAAGAAAATTGCCCAGGTATCAGTTAGTCACCTCTCCATTCTTAGTAGCATCAAATTAAGAGTCAATTTTATGTCAGAAGAAATATTTATTAGTTTCCATTTTTGTATATCCTCCTTATTTTTTCAGTTAAGTTTTCTTATTGCTCACCTTAATTGAATATCGTGGGTTTTTTAATCGTTTACAATGCCATGTGTCATGTACAGTTTTTTACTATCATTTTACATGAGGTTGTATTGGGTCTAATTGTGATTGAAAACAGTATTATTTTTAGGGATTCCACTAAATGTTTTTTTTTCGATTTTGCAGATCTGTTTGTGGCATTATTCATTACAAATCTGAATAACTCGGGCCACAAATCGGTTATCCCACAGTATATAATGGCTCCGATACTAGTGTCAGTCATGCTTATGTGCCCAGTTGGTGTCATAATTTTTTTCATTGTCTATTCTCTATTCAAAGAGCTTGGCAAGAACTCTTCTCTCAAGCTAAACTAGGAGCGTAAATCATTTTCATAAATATTTCATAATAGCATTGTATACCTTGCATAAATCATTTTTATAAATATTTCGTAATAGCATTGTATACCTTGCATATGCATATATAACATTGGTATATCACCCAAATTCTAGAATAAAATTTAATAATCGAATTAGATCAAAATAGATCTGACTCGGTAATCGTATAAATTTACTCTGATGCAGTTCATAGATTATGCAATAGTGTAATCTGATGTGAAAGTTAACGTTCGCCTAGCAAAACAGAGGATACTATAGATGTTAATGTTTCTATCATTGCGGACTCTGCACCAACCAATAACATAGGCAAGTCTAAAATCTACGTCAAAAAGACCGCTCGATTGAATCAGTAATTAAAGCAGAGTTACAACAATTCACCTTAATGTTGTTACAACAATTCACCTTAATGTTGTTACAACAATATGATATATCCAAGAACCCAGGTTAGGAGTGTAATCACAAGTTAACCAACTCGCAAAATATATTACTGGTGTCATACATCATCTGCACATATACTTGAAGGAATTCAAAACAAAAATTAAAAGTGGTAGTTAGTTGCAATATTGACTTCTCACTTCAACACTAGATTTTGAACGATCTGCTTAAATGATTTTTACCATTACAATAATGTCCTTGCTTCAGATTAGAGTTTTGACAGAAAAATTCAGCTCCGCAATGAGTCTGGTATTTTTACTTTGGCTCATGTGTTCTAAACGAGAAAATAAAATGCGATGCAAAACTCAACTGAAGAATAGTATTTTTTAAATAGAAGTTTTTCAAAATTTTGAAGCTTTTTTTCTCCTGGACATAACCCCTAGGCCCGTTACATTTGAATTGGCTCCAGTCATACAGTTTTTAGAAGTTGATAAAACATAACCTCATTAAAACACAATGCCTAAGGGTAAAGTTCAGTAAATACAGGTAGTCCAAAACATTGAATTTTACTATTAAAATGTCCAAAGGTTATATAACTTTTCTTTTCTAGAAAGCATCAAGTGAAAAGTCATTAACTCAAATAGGAAGTTTTTCATTGAATATTGTATTTCTCTAATAAAAAATTACAAGACACGTAATGAACTGATTCTTGCATTACAGAGCATTATCGATTATCATATTCATTTATAATTCGACCAATGAAAGTTGTCCAAATTATTCCTTCGCCCAATCATATCAAAACCCTTCAAAAATCTTCTGAGATCCAAGGTAGGGAACAATACGGGTATCATTGGTCAGACGGATCGAATCTCTCGGGTTTGAA
The DNA here is from genome assembly GCA_032358265.1 of Vaucheria bursata. Taxonomy (NCBI): domain Eukaryota; class Xanthophyceae; order Vaucheriales; family Vaucheriaceae; genus Vaucheria; species Vaucheria bursata. The sequence continues at coordinate 15,713 of JAULBW010018988.1, read as the reverse complement.
ACATTCGGCTTGTAAGGTGGGACTATTTTTTTTGCATAAAGCTAAAAACCAGAAAAATATTATGATAAACTGATCAAATATAGAAATAATAATGCATGGAGAAAAGATGCAAAGAACTGATTTCATAGTTTAATTGTTGTATCAGATTCAAAAGTTCATGTATCGTTAGCTTTAACACATAAAACTAACCTTCAGAATATACTATTCAACTACAACATCTATCAGGCAAATACATTCAAAGGAAGCATAAAACTATTCTTTTTCAAAATCTTAATGCAGTGCTACCTTTCGTGGTAAAAATAATTTATCAAATTACCTTTTCCCAATCGAAATTACTTTTCGAAAACCACGGATGATCCATAATATCTTTGACTCCACCGCTTAAATTACCCAGTCGAAAAGCAGGCGTAGGGTTCAGTAATTTTCGAATTATATCTTCTGCGTATTTATCGAAACCAGGTGGAAATGTCAAAAACTTCTCACTCCTATTAATAACAAAAAAATAAGAAACTGCGTTATGAACATTTCTTATGCCATAATAATACTCTATAATACCTGTTACAAGCAATAACAAAATCCGTTATGTATTCATAACAATATCTCAGCTAATGGCAGCTTTTACCAGTAAATAACATCTGTTATATGTTAACATCAGCTCCACGTTGATCACTACATCATTTTCTAATTTATAGAAGAAAATGATCCATTAAGATCATATATTTCTCACCTGATCGCCTTTTTAAAAATCTCAGCTTGGCGTGAATCGCAGAAGGGCGTGCGTCCAACCAATAACTCATAAATAAAGCACCCCAATGCCCAATAATCCACACTTTTATCGTGCCCTCGTGACAGGACTAACTCTGGAGCTAAGTAATCGGGAGTTCCGCATAAAGTAAATGATTTCGTTTGAATTGTAGGACCCTTACGGAATGGAATTCGCTTTGCAAACCCGAAATCGATCATCTTTAAAAATAAACAAAAAATCAAAATATCACTGCATAAAAATATATCTCATATCTCTGTAATCAGAAATTTTTATGCATCGAATCCTAACATTAAGTTAAATAAAAACACTCAAATTTTGCAATATTCAAAACAATAATAATAACTTATGTTACTGAAAAGCGATATTCTAGCAAATTTAAGGCAAAAAGTTCTCTAGTTAACCTCTACATATATATCATCTCAAGTGCTCTAATTTTTCAATTTAAACCAAACTATGATATCAAAAATTAGGATTTTAAAACGCACCGTCAAAAATGTTTTTCTTAAAACTCTGTCTATTTCTATAGATATTCAATATGTTAAATACCATTTTCCAACATTTATGGCACGAAATTTGAAAAGGTGTCACATTTCATTGGTTGAAATTTTCTTTATTGATTAGTTTCAATGCAATTTTCATGATATTATGCAGTATACGACCTTTCATATCTTATATCTCGTGTACTGCTAACTTATAAATTCAAAAGCAATTTATCTGTATCAGAGAGAAAATCCTTATTAGTATGTTGATAGCTGATTTGGTTATCGACGACTATGATGATTAGAACCATTATGAAACGATTCTATTGCAAATTGATTGTTAGACAGCTTCAAAGCAATTTTGAACATATTTTCGTAATTTGTTCAAGCTAGAATCACTGTGGCAAACAATACGATAAATTCCAAGAAACAAGAATTATTCTTTTTAGCAAAATCATTCAATTGAAATTATTTTAGATTCACTCAATCCCTCGAACATAACAACTATATGTTATTTGCCAGATTTTAAAATGAGTCAAATCGCAAAATAATATCCAAGCATTTTCACTCCACATTTTAAAATTAAGATTAAACTGCTCTAAGAAAAAGAAAAATGCCCAAAAAATTTGAAGTAAATTACGTACCCGAATATAGCCATTTTCCGCAAGAAGGAGATTTTCAGGTTTCAAATCTCGATAAGCCACATTCATTTTATGAAGGTATTGGAAGCATAATATTACAATACCACAGTAAAATTGGGAAACTTCTGGCTTGAAACCCCCCAAATTCGTATGGCTAATAAGCTTCATCTAAAGAACAAAATTGCAATTCCAGATTAGAATATTTGCTTCATAACTGATTTGATTAATATGTCCATCGAATTCACTCCATTTCCAAATTGAAAACAAGAAACATTAGGAAACTCAACATTACATATTTTATTATCAATAAATACTAGAAAAAGTAGAAAAAATACTAGATAAAGCTTAAACATAAATATTACTCAAAAAAGAAAATCTAAATCTAAAAAGTACTAGGAAAAAAATATTGCCCATTTTTATCATAAATGAATACTAAAAAACGTAAGTAAAAACCTGGACAGAATCAAAATAATAAAAAAGTGCAAGGAAAAAAATCTAAAAGTACTAGAAAAATCAAAACTACCTTTTGTTTTTCATACATGTAACTCCACAATTCTCCTCCCAAAACTAGCTCTGTCAGCATAAGCAACTCGTCGCGCGTGTTATAGGTGCCTATTAGATCTAATATCATTGGGTGATCGCAAGCTAAAAGAATATTTTTTTCATTTAAAATATTTCTTTGCTGGTGGCTTTTCGCAATCTACTCAGAAATATACAAAAGACGCAAAAAGAATAATTATGATATCCTTTGAAACTAGCCGAAAGTACATAAACATACATGCCGCAATTATATAAATATCCTGCGATACATAGGCTAAAAAATTTATGCATATATCATAAACAGCAAACATACAATAAATAAATACTTATATTTACGATGAAACTTTCTATATTGGACAGTTTATCGTCAAGTGTTCAACTGACCAATATGAGGTGTCCAGGCATACAAGGGACAAAAGCATTTGAAATAAAAGTCATCATCATGTCAGCTGTCCAACTTAATAAGTTTCATAGCATAAATATAATGCATATATATTACCTGTGCTTTTAGCATGCTTTTAAGAGCATACATAACACCGGTTTCCTTGTGTTCAACCAATTGTACCCTCCCGAATGTGCCAGTCCCTAACAGTCCTAGTCGTTTTAAATCGTTTAGTTCGACATGAGCCCTCACTTTCCTAATGATAGGCTCGCCAAGGACTTCTTCGCCAAGTGTTTCACGCCGAGATAGTTCTCTCTCTAATATCTAAAAAATTGAGAACATGTATGCATGTACATGCGCATTTATATTCTGACAAAAATCTACAAGAGGCATTGGTAAAATACCGTATAAAGCATATACGTACATGATCACATATGTTTAAAAAAACTTCAAATAACTATATATAATATAAATTAAAGTAAAATGGAAAATTTAAAGTAAATTTATAAAGATGCAACAAAAAATGTGTGCACGATTGATTATGTTACCTTTTCTAATGGACCGAGCAAATGGTCAAAATCAGCCCTTTCGAGAACCAGACAGTCAACATAGCCACATGCTATGACATTTGCACCCCGGGGTTCATTTTTCAGTAGTGCCCTTTCGCCAAAATAGTCACCTTTATTCAGCCGCATTAACTCTTTTTCGTCTGCAGTACCAGGAGTCAAGATGGTGCATCGAACTTGGCCTTCATTGATGATGTAAAATCTACTACCCTGTGGGAAAGTAACTTAATATCAGTATGTACGTATGTATGAGAATCAGTATGTTTTATTGTTATAAATAATACAATTAGACTCACATCTTCTCCTTGTCGAATAACATAATCGTTATCTTCAAAAGACTGCACTGTTAACGAGTCTGCAACGCAGTTTAACTCATCATCCGTTAACTTAGCCAGTAACGGTACACTTTTTAAAATACGTAACCTCATATTATTCTGTAGCACCGTATGCAGAGGTCCTAGCAGCGTAAAAAACTGCAAAAAAAGAATGACTTAAGCCTGTAATCTGTGATTTCAATTGAACTGCAAAACCTGTCATAAAAACATGTAATATTTTGAAATTGCTTTTATTTACATGTGAAAAAATAATTCTCAGTTAGTGGGGTGATTTCAGTTCTTGCAAGAAAATCTTCAACTGTAAAATTACAAATGCATGCAAAATCTACTACATACTTGAATAGAATTGGGTCTAGATTACGAGATTTGTTTCAAAATAATCCTATTGAGAACATTCGATATTAGCCTTTTTTCTTTGTAAATTTGGCTGCTTATAACTATTACTGCTTACAAAAAATTAGTACAATGCCTAGAAGTTATCAACAAAGAAAAAGTTCTATTCCTATAGTACCCTAAGTAACTTTTTATTGAAATACAGCTCAATTATAATGCCCTAGGCATTGCATTAGAATATGGCTTATAGTCAATGCATTAACTGTCTCTAAAAAGAGTAAAATTGAAGGCAACTTGAATTATAACTCTTATAACAAATGTTCAGCATAAATTTTCAAATTACCTATGGAAAAAAATTGTAGTAAACAATATTACATAGCAAATGTAAAGGTAATTCCTCATTAAATATGTAAAGCTGAAGTTATATTTCGACAAATTATGACTATTTTATTTATTTGTTACTCATGAAAATTTGATTAAAATCGAATTCATTCGATTCAAAAGTTTATTGTATACATTTTCAGAATAAACATTGGTTTAGCATTAAGTTCCGATTCGCAGTTAAATAGTATAGTTCGACCAATTTCAGGCTTAACTAACCAAAATTGGCTTTAATTTAAATATATCTCGAATCGTACCTTTTGTCTATTTAATGTTAGGCAAGTAACGGCATTGTCAAGAGCGATGCAATTAGCAGCTCGGGGCTCATCTAACATTAATGCCATCTCCCCAAAGTAATCACCAGGACCGAGAGTCATCAAGAGTGACTCGGTTGCGTCCGTGACACTTTTCCATTGAGTGCAGCTGACTGTTCCTTCTTCTATTATATAGAAGTGTTCTCCCTACATAAGTTGAAATTCTTCAATACCGTGTATGCATTGTATACATATTGTGTATGCATTGTATACATATTGTGTATGCATTGTATACATATTGTATATGCATTGTATACATATTGTATATGCATTGTATACATATTGTATATGCATTGTATACATATTGTACATGTATGCAGGCACACAGGTATTGCTAATACAAGTTAATTCAATATCAGCATATACATACATAGTAACAAACCTGTTCTCCTTGGTGAATGATATATTCTCCCTTTTTAAAGGTAACAACATCTAACGCATCTACTAACTTAGTTATCTGGTCGTTGGTTAACGGCTTTAACAACTCTACTCGTTTCAGGAAATCACACCGTTGGACAACCTATACATGAAAATATTCCTTATTATAAAAAATACATATGAACTTTTGATATATTACATTACATATGACTTCAACACTACACGAAGCTAAGAAATTTGAGATAAACCCTTAATTTTGACCAAAATCGATGGAAAAAAACTTACATTTCAAGAGGATGCTGATGATGTGGCAACATGAATTTACCTTATTTAAATAGTAGTAATAGATTCGATATATCCTAAGTTTACTGTATTCAAAAAATCTATTCGACATTTACCAGGCAGATGACTGAGTCATCTAAAACAAAAAGGCAGAATCAATTAAGTAAACTACGTTAAAAAAGCAAAATATGCTGGAAATGAACTCACCCCTACGCTTTTCGAACAAATTGGGCTGATTCAATCATCATGCATTAGATTTTCAACTCTTTCGAAAATTTGCTATACCAAATTTTAGCTTGATATGCCTAATTTTGTTCAATTTAATTCGAGTTTAAATAACTTGGACTGGATTATTGTGCCTCAATCGGAAAGATAATATTTCCCTACAATATTCAACGGGTACAAAATAAAAAATGCAAGGAAACCGGCAGAGTTTACGATGACAGGCTAGTTATTTATATTTGTACACTTCTATAAGGGAATATACTATACCTAAATGTTAAATATACATATTCAAATGATATAACTTTGTGAGATTCTAGAGTATTCATTACTATTAATATTTTAAGCAATACGATTGGTTAGTTTATAATATCCAATATTATCCATCCAAATAAAGTCACTTATTATTTTTGAACTTTAAAGAGACTCCAATGACTTAGTTATATTCATCTTTTCTACTCTAACGGTTAATATAATGGATATTGAACTGTAAAAGTTAAACTGTACATTGAACGGGCAAGAAAAATTTATTTTTCAGTAATTGATAAAATAACCATTTATTCATCATGTGTGTTACAAAGACATTAAAAATTATAGTGTCATTGAAACTTAACTGAAGAAAACTTTTTTGTTGGATACTATTTTATCTGTAGCATGTACACAACAAACTTTTGATACTTTGAAATGCATAAATTTTTATAACTAGAAAAGGAACCATACGAAGTCAAGAACAGTACATTATGAGCGCTGCAGGAGAGATGCTGCCAGCAGGTCTGAGTAAAAAACGATGTGGTAATCTGTTCCTAATTTAAATACTACGCATCATACATAAAGCTACGTAAATCATCATATATTTAGTAAATTTTTAAGATGCAAAACTCTGATATTTTAATAGAATATTGAGGTGAGCGAAGAAGGATGTGATGGATAGAAATCTAGTATCTTGAAAGCCATTCCATGAATCACATGGCCATAAAATCAAATTCACTAATATCTATGTAACGTGTACACGTACGTATGTGCACATATTTACTTCAAAAACTAGGTCATTATGCTGTTTTACTACTTACATCCTCCAAAAGGTCAAATTCTCCAGTCAAATTTTTGCATTTTTCCACTAGGATTTCAAGGCCTAGGATCTTAAAAATTATCGCAATATACATACCGTATTCATAGCATGCGAAGCCAGAAGCTTTCGGAATGTTCTCAAACCCACTTTCCAAGCAGTACAGGGTTGAATTGCCCTCACAGTTGCAGCGCGTTCGCAGTTATACATCAAAGCAAGTTCTCCGAAACTATCAAACAATAGAATAGTATAAATAATAGGATATTGATTGAAAATTGGAAAATCTGATTTTGGTTTTGCCGGTTCACTAATGTGTCAAATGCATACCAAAAATATTCGAAAAAAAGGCAAATACGGTTGAACATTATAATTCGCAAAACAATATTTTCAGCAATATGAATTATGATCGGTTAGTTCTTGCTATATTTGCTCTTTCTTGCAAAATTTTAAGCAATATCATCAGGTAATTTAAGTATATTTGCATTCAAAATTATTCAAACGAAATTATCGTAATCTGACATTATTTATTGTGTCGTTTTTTAAATTTCGATCATACAAGCAAAAACCAAAAATTTGCTAAAAAGTCTATTGCAAATTTTAGCACCAAAGTAATGTACAAATTAGTGCCTACTACTGAAAAAATAACTATTCTAAGAACAATATTTTGATTGTTTCTTTATACTTGTTTCATAAATTTTTTAGCTCTGTTATTTTGACCACTTAAAACTAATAAAAAATAGAATCTTGCCTATTTCCAAACCTCCACACCATGCATATATCAGCGGTAAAATATTGCTAGTCTTGCCCAGTTATACTTCTTTTATATCGATGCAGACTTGCATAGCTTACAACGCTATATGCTAGCAATTAATTGAACATGCAGTTACAGAATTTACGTTTCTAGAAAAATTCTATGTTGACAGAGAAATAAGCTCTTAAATCTACAATATTACCGTAGTTCCTATAGTATAACTCTGCTATCTCTGCATCTTTATATAGTTTCATTTCTTTTGTTATGAATCTTAAAGATAGGAAGCTATTTGCATTGCACAATTCGAAAGAGCTGTAGGCATGGATGCTATAAAATAAAATCATAAATTGAAATTATTTGATCCTTTCTCAAAAGTGGAGTCTTATGATGATTTTCATAATTTTTCTTCCGGGTTCATATTTAATATATCTTTTCTGCTGGGATATTTGTGATGTTTTATTGACAAAATATTTTTTTCCTTTAATGAAAACTACTGAATTTTAGTGCAAATTTTTAGTACCTGCTGCTAGGGCCGTATGTGCTGACAACTATCCCATCCACTACCACATCGGCTTGTCCAATTTCCAGCACAAAAAAATCAGAACCCTTGTTTCCTTGCGTAATAAGCTCTTCACCTACTTCGTAATGTTGGCGAATCTAAAAAAAACGTTACACAGGTCTTAGCACAATTAAAATGTTGCTAGCCAAGCCTAGCTGTATTTGTTTATAATAATGCAAATTAATATCTCATACTATCAAGTATACTAGCCAATTGTATGAATATGCATTGAACCTAACAGCAACCCAACATATGTATCTTATGTGGCCTAAAACTGATCTTTTTGTCTCATTTTAGCAACAAAAGAAAAATTACTCTATAGGACAATATTTATTCCGCATTTTTAGGAGACAAGTTAGGTTACATATATTAGGATTCTCTTAGTCTCCCTATGAATATGCAATTACAGAATCAGTTCTAGAACAATTTTATGCTGATGCATAGTTGCATAGGTCAATCTAAAATACTGCTGAGACTTTTTCTTTTTTCTCTTTGCTGCTTCTGCGTATTATCAACCACTCTTGAAAGATTATAAGCCTTGACGATTATTGCTTACATACTCGGGTTGATTTATCTGTTGTACTCGGACCTTCAATTACATAAATGCCAATACAGAAAAACTGACTACCCAAAAACATGGAACTAAATGATTTTTTCGTTTATTCGTTGTATGAAAAAATTTGTTACATCCAAAGATTACAGCATTGAACTTAAGTAAGTTATCTCCTAGCAGTACAGGAGTAGGTTACCTCTAAAATCGACAATCATTCGCTAGGAAAAATAGAAAATGCACTAATCCATATTCATCCCATATTACTTCGAATATATAGCCTACTGGGAATCCTACTCGGGAGGCCTTACATATGCCTAGGACATACAGATAAACCCAGTGCTATTCAGAATAAATAGTACATTGCTGCTCTGAAAATTCTGCTATACTTAAATGGTGAGTCTTTTATTGAGAACAGTTAGTGTCAGTATTAATCACACTTATTTAGAGAACTTCAGATTACAGTGAAACCTGCAAAGCTGAACACTTTGTGGTGGATGACAAATTGTTCGGTTTAAGAAGGTGCTCTAATAAAAAAGGTGTTCCACTTACCAGGTTTCACTGTACATTCAAATATATGACTTCTTATTTCTAACTTAGAGAACTTTGTATGATATATTTGTGAGGTGCATTTAATTAATACAGCCAATATTTTAAACTACCAATTTTAAATTTTGAAAGAACTTGAATATTTTCCAAAACTTTGTAATTTTTTAATCATCTATTCATTTTTTCCCTATGTAAACTTTAAAATAATATAAATATATATATATATATATATACAATTGATATTTCATACATCGATGGTCGACTAAATGACATATTCTATTATTAGATAGCCTAACGCTTCACCATCCTCTGTTTGCTGATATGTATTGAAATCTCTAATCCGATATATTCAATTAGCTGATAATTTTTGGTGAAACTGATGACTGTATCGGTTCATATTATCTATATATTACCATATGATCTATGCATGCTGCCATGTCGGAAGCAAGCAATAAGGACATCAAAAAGTGCTCCTTCAGTGCATTGTGTAGTATGGCATGAGTTTCTTCTGTCTTCGGGATTGGTTCGACAAGTAAATCTTCCGACGAATCAGATTCAAACTAAAAGAAAGAAAAAAAGCACAAGAGTTGAACAAATGGATAGGATCAAATTTCATTGTCTCGAATGAAACAGATTTAATATATATATGCATGTATGGGTGCATTAGCGTCATTAAATTTTACATAAATATTCCATTTGAATATAAAAAGTAAAACATTTTCTTTATGAAAATGTAAAGATTGATAAAGTACTATATATATATATATTTGAAACACGTCAAATGGACACCATATCATGGATAAATCTTTGTAAATGTAATGAATGCTAGCAGAAGAAAATTCATATATTTCTTGCACATGAAGACATACCTCTTCGGGATTATTCCGAATTGCAATACGTTTCAGAATTGATACATCGGACTGCCCATCTTCTACAATCATAGGTAACAATGAAGAGGAAGCAGATTCTATAGACATATCATGGCTAATTAAACTTCCACTTAGACTGCCTGGGTAACTAGTCATACTACTAGATTGACTACTAATACTCGAGCTAGTAGCCATACTACTCGAATTACTGATCATGCTACTACCTTCAGACGGTACCACAGCTGAAGGATCCCGGGAGCTAGAATTCGGATCTACAGAAGGAGATCCTACATGTGGACAATATAAGAGTAAATAAAAAGCTGCCAGTAAATGATAGAGAATAATTCTTATAGCCAATATGACAATGCTGCATGTAAAAATAATCTCAGCCCAATGAAAGCAAAACTAAATATACCTGGAACTAGCCGTTGAACAGCTTTTCCAATGTTATGAGCGATTTTCTTCATAAGCACACGTGCAAAAAACTAAGATCTGGCTAATTCTGCGCAATAAAAATAAATAAAACTATTTAAAGTTATAATAATGGCATATTCTGATATAGTATTCATTTAAGGCAATAACTAGGGCTTGTAGTTACATTCCATTATGTTAGACTTACGTGAGCTACCTCTTAGGATCAAAAACTTGTGCCCATTTGATTTTACACCGAATTTACCTAATGGGGACCTTATTCGAGGTTTCTTATATAGAGTCATGATTACTCCAATATTAACAAATTCTGTCATACAGGAGTCTTAAACTAATTGAAAAAATCTACATGCAAAATTTTATACAAGTTTCTTTCATATATTAAAGGATGACAAATGTCTAAAAAATCACCAATGAAAATGAAGGACGAATGATATCTAAATTCCAATCGACACTAAGGATGCATATCAAAACTGTTCTATTTCATATGATGAACCAAATTTAGCAAATATTAGATAATTAGAATTACTAAAATTAATATTAGAAAAATTAAATATAATACATTGCAAACGAATAAAATTTTTTAGAGGTAAGAGTTCATTGAATAGAGAGTAGAGCTGAATTTAAACATTGGATGCTATGTGAAGCAACCTGAAAGAATTTTCATGGATACAATAATGTCTTTTATCCAAAACGATCAAAAAGTCCCTTCAAATTTTTGTTAATTAAAAGAGAATGATATTCAAAATTACTATTCTAAAAATGGAGTTATTTTTTTGTGCAGGTGGGGGGAGGGGAATAGGAATATCAAATACGATGGACTCTTGATACTAATGAAGTAAGTTGTACCTGTCTAGAAGAACAAACTTTCAGAAATTATACTTTTTTTCAAAATATAATCCAATTAAAAAAACCAAACTACTATCGAGGCCTTTTCTTGTGGTTTTGGATAGGTACACCTATATTTCGGTAGTTCACATTTTACAGCATTAGCACTATAATTATACCGAAAATAAAATGGCTATACGAACAGAGAAATGCGAGTAAATTGCTTTCAATAGAAAAACAATCTATTAATGAGTACGGCTCAGGAACGTAAAGTCAAAACATTCGGAACTAGAATTTTCGATGATGTTGACTCATTGGCAAAATGATAAATCTAATACAGTTAATTTTAACTCGAATAGGAATAGAATTAAAGAATATTTCAGTTTATCCGGTATTTCAAAATAGACAAGAAGTCGAATCCCTAGTTTTCTGACATCAATACGTTTAGGAACCAATTAGCTAGCTTTAGTGACAGTATTTTCTAACGAATTTGTTAGAGAGTGCTGTAACTTCTTGCACTTCAATTTCCAATTTTGCAGATATGCGGAGCATTAGTATAATTAATATAATGAAAAGAAATATAAGGTAATATAGATCTGACTACGATAATTAAATCAAATGAACGAAAATATGAAGCGTGCTTCTCAATCAAAACTTTACCTTGCCGCCCAATCAAATTTTTTTCGTATACAGACGATTCGGATAGTACACTGATGGTGTACGCTGACTGGAGATCGAGCTTCAATTTAATACACGAAAAAAAGAGATGAATTTTTGTGCGTAATAATCACTGACTTCATGTAAGCTTTGATAAAGTAGTTTGCTTTGAAAAATTCAAATACATCCCAAAAACTATCGAAATAAAACGAATATCATTGATTACAAGTTTTTTTAGACAATAATATTGGTATAAGGTCATTAACCTTGCATAAATTCTACATTTTTTCCTCAAGAGCCACTTCGGGCTGATTTGAAGATTTTATTTCGATGATTTCATTTCATTAATTTGAATCCATTTGCTGGGAAAAATTTTATTGATCACCAAGCAATATATTCCATACGAATCAACGCTATAAAGAGCTTCAAAATTTATGCTGGTATCACACAAAAATGCTAAAGAAGCGTGAATCTTTTATTAAAAAAATAAAGCAAGCATGATGTTGGCATTATACAAAAGGATCTAAAATTGAGAGATTAACAATCATGCCGCAATAGCAAGGACTAAATGATAAGTGTGTGGAAGTTAGAGAGAAGATAATTGGAGAATTGATTTGAAAAGATAAAATAAGCTATACAGAATTCATGTTCATCCTGCTGTAATAGACATTGAAACAGATATGATTTTTATCATTTCTAAACTTAAAAAATTACAGAAGTGTTAGGAAAATAGTATTTAACATTAACTTCCATGTTGCTGAAAGTGAGATATCTTTCGCAACACACAAAACATAGTAGCATGAAGAACAGGGTTCAGTTCTCTAATGTATCTTGGAACCGAAACTGAAACCAAGCTGAAACCAAACAAAAACCAAACTGAAACCGAACTCAAAACATCAACATATTATACTGCAGCTACAGAATAGAATTAACTCCCTTAGGTGTTAATTCTAACAAGAAGGCAGAATTATGTTAGAAAAATGATCACCTATTGAGCATTATGCACTTTCTCAAGATGACTTCTACATCACTTTATGTGAAGTAGTAGGTGTAATGAATAAAGTAGATTGAGAGTAAAAATGAACAGACCTTTAACACTTAAAAACTGTAGAACATTAAAACTGTCAAGTTTTTAATGAGCAGTCCAATGCATGCACTACCAGAAATAGATAGTTGTGGAGTGCTATTTCTTATTCTATGCTAAAAAATACCTTTGTCCACTGAATCTTTAGCAATTAAACTGATGATAGAAAAAAATAGGCTGTAAGATTTAATAACTTTTGGTATTGTTTTGTTAAAATTTTGACTAGTTGCCAGGATAATTGCTGGTCCTACCACCTCCATAAACTATTACAGCATAACTGCTCAAAAATGTTTACCTGTTCACCTATATTTCTATTACATTTTGCCCACACTTTTACTACTTTTCACCTCATTTTACCACATTGTGCCTATTATCCCAACTGTGCCCTTATACTAACCTTTTATATCAATGCCTTTGTTATAATCCTTTAATGAATTAATCTGTTCTACACACTCATATAATGCCACATGTCATATTCCTTACAGTTATGTGGAAAGTTCACTTATTTTCTGCTTACACATTAAATGTCATAATACCTCTTCAACAATAGTCAGATTCTCAGATTCCTCCATACTGTCTGTCACAGTATTTAAAACTCTGCTTTCAGCCAATTGGATATTATTATAGAGTTGTCAATCCTATATCCTTGCTTTATTCAGCTTATCTTTCAATTACCTCAATTTACTTTCACCAAAGTTATTTTCAAGGGATACTTTAATTGATTCTAGAACAATCACAGGCCTGTAAGCAAAAATTTTGGGCTTACTTTTTGATTAAAAAATTCACCAGAAAGCCAGTTTTAAGGATACTGCAAGAGGGTATACTGCAGGAGCTTACAGGAATGTTTATTAGTTCAGTCTTATACTTTTGTTCACTCTTCTCAAGTTTTAACTTACTGTTGTACTTAATTAAATCTTTTGTTGTTTTGCTCTTTGCCTGCCTTCTGTTACACATTGGATTTTACCCCCTCTACCAAACCTCATCTTCCATGTATAAGGTATATACTTACATATTACATTATAATATCTTTCTTCTTCCATCCTAACACTAGTCGATTAAATGTAGCAGTGGATAAGCATTATTAAACCATAAAAATTCTTCTGTATTGTTGCTAAAGTAATAATTAGACAACAGACATATTTTTGTTTCTTCTTTAAATTAAATGGGATCATATTGCTTTCAAGAAACCAGTTCAATAAAATGGACAGCATGTCAAACAATATTGTCTTGAATAAAAAAAAGTAAAAAAGGCAGCCTAAAAATAACAGTGGCCATTACTGGTAAATACTAGTAATCATAAATTTTTTACAACTGTATTATCTGATTAGAAAAAAAGTATAGTCATTCAAATGCCTTGGTAGAATTGTAGTAAATTTTTTAATCATATATCAATTATTACTAAAATTTAATGTGTTTTTACATCAGTGCTTATGCAGGTTTGGATAAGCTTTGTTGCATAATGAGAAATGATATCTGCTACTTTTTTAGTAGTCATTTGGCAACATGAAAGAAGTTTTTTTACTTTATGACTGTCTAAAAGTATACTAGAATTGATCAAGTTTCAGTTTATTTTAGCTTCAATACTTTTTTCTTGATGTAAATTATAATTTTCTTGAAATAATTGTCAATACAGTGCTTTTTATCAATCAAAAACATCAATTCTAAGGCATAATTGTTTCAATATTTATCATTTAAAATACCATACTTCTAATAATTATATAAGTGTGGCAAAATGTTTTACGCTAATGATTACTAAATCATGAAATTTTTTTTTCATTTATTGGACTTGTCAATACAACCATGTTGGCTCATTATAGTCAGTGCACCAGAGCCTCATCTTTCTGTCAAAATTACACTGATCTAGTTTTTCTTGATGTTTTACCATAATGTTAGGAATTAACTCCTTAAGGGGTTAATTCTATTTTATAGCTGTGGAATTCTAAGTTTTATGGTGAGTCATTGCTGGACTTTGATGATGGGGTAAGATTAGGGTTTCTGTGTTGCTGTGAAGTATGTTCACTTTCAGCAACACAATTTATGTCTGTGTAAATTTACTCTTTGCTGTAGTTTTGAGTCTTGTTTGGAAACACATTTATAATAAATAAATGTTGTGCATAAATCTAAATCTGTTATATCATATTTGTCAGGTAGATAGTAGAATAACAAATAGCACAAATGCCAGCATTACAATAGAACAAAACACAATGCAAAGAAGCTATTGTATGAAATATGTACTGCATAGTGGCAAGAACAAGCAAGCAGCAAGTGATATAGTAAAGAGAGCTTTTTAGTAACAGCAGCACAATGCCAAGAAGCAATAACTTGTGCTACTATTCTGATTTACTTACACAAAGTAGTAGAAAGCTAAAGCAATGCAACTAGAAGTGATTTAAATAATCATTTTTAAAATACTAGAGCAAGTTAGGCCAGATTGAGAAATTTGAAGATATTTAAAGATTGCTAGAGATATTAGTATTGGGGCTTTGTATGGAAATAATGTGGAAAGATCTTTTTGTACAAGATATTTTTTTGGCACTGTTGATATTTTTTGCAACTGCAAATAATTGCAGTTTTTTTCATGCAGCCGATGAGGGTACTCTTGACTAGAATGAAACTTTTTTTACTCCTGTTTTAATAATTTCTATCAACTTCCAAGGAACATGTTAGGAACCGCCATGCACCATTACTTATGGAGGATACGGATAATAGCGACAGTTCATGAATTATGATATTGTTAAGAATCGACTGTTAC